>JAEKIV010000124.1:0-66503 GCA_016801325.1 Hypholoma fasciculare | reverse complement strand
GTACAATGTTTATTCCTACCGAAAACATTAAAAAGCGGTACCCAAAGGTAATTTTATTTGATGTCGAATCTTTTCACAGTGTATAACCTACCCTGAGCGAACGCATAGACCATCTACCTCCTGCGACCAAGAAAAATGAATCTGCACGAGAAAGAAGGGGCCAGTGAAATGCAAGCACTCACAGCACATTTAGCGACATACCGACTGAACGAAGCGCATATAGAGGACACACAAGCTAGCGCAGGTCTAGGATGTCACTTGCAGAAGAAGAACGAGAGGACAGGCTAGCCAACGAACAAACTCGTCAATCATGATTTACAACATTATAGCACAAATGAAAATTACACGTCCCACTGTATATATACGACCTCCTCGCGCCATGCCTCCTTCGTCTCCTTCCCACCCTCCAAGCAGCAGTCTTTCTCACACGAGAAAATCATACAGGTGCCCCAGTCCATGCCCCCTTTCGCTTCCTTGTCCTCACCCTTTAACGCCTTCTCCAGGTCCTTGCGCCTCTCTTCGTCCGTAAGCTTTTTGCCTGTGCTTGCGTCCGCGGGCCGCAGGACGTTTATAAGGTTAGGCATGAGCTGGCACTCGAACACTCTCGCAGAGTTGCAGATAGTGCATTTCGGGACCGCCGACGCGTCGTACACTCGCTTTTGCGGACGGACAACTTTGAAGTCGGGCTGTGTGACCGGCAGCGGCTCCTGCGGCGGCGCTGGCCAGAGCAAGTCGAACGTCGCGTCGCGCGCGTATGGGAGCGGTGTTCCGTTCAGTTCGTATCTACGAAACTCAGTTAGTTCGTTATCAAATCGATTGCGTAGCGAGAAGACGCACCTAACGCATTGTTCGCCTTCGTGTTTGACGCGGTTCATAAATCGCTCAAACACCTGATCGACTTCTAGCGAATCTTCGTATGTCTCTTTTGCCCAGCTGATGTCCTTGTCTTTCCTGTCATCATCGTCGAGATCCTCGACCTGCACACCCTTCGGTATTTTAGGCTTGGCCGGCGGCGGAATGTACTCCGACTCCGTCGACAAATACAACGGCGGATAGGACGGCGCTGATTTCCAAGCAGACTCGCTTATCGAGGTAGCTGCTAGCGCAGTGAGTAACTCATCCTCGGTGTCTGATTCGTCGGCGTCATTTTGTGGATCTTCAGTCGGCTGTTTTTTGGGCGGTTCTTCGGACTGAACTTCCACCGCCGCCTGAGGTACGGAAGCAATGATGGGATACACCAAAGAACACTGACGGAAGCAGAACTTACCGACGGTGGAGCGCCGAATATTTGAGCGCCCAAGCCAAAGATAGGTGCGTTCGTAGCGCCCTTGCTTCCCATCTGTTGGAAACCATGGGGATATGTCAGCCGTAGACGCATACTAAAAACTTATTTCTCTCACAGCGAAGGGATTGCCACCGACGATATTTTTCTGCTGTGACTCGAGGCGTGCCTTGGTCTCCGCAGCCTTTGCTTTTTCGCGCGCGAGATCGAGCTGGCGCTGGCGTTTGCGTGCGAGCTTCTGTGCGTATTTTTCGTTGATTCGGATCCCTCGCCATGCGCGTACGCTGGAGATAAGTTAGGATCGCCGAGATACCCCACGAAGGGTGCACACGAACCTGCCGGTTTTGCCTTGACAGCCAGTGCGTGCGCAGCCCCAAACGTAGAGTGCTCGATCCATCGGACTGTCCTCGAAGGGACACCACATTTGGACAAGGAGCTCCATAGGCTGGGAGCACGACTTGCAATGGGAGGAAGACATTGGGGGTTCACGCGATGGTAATAAGGCCTTGTACGACGAAGTGTGCAATCAAAAATATATTGGAAAGAGAAAAAAAATAAGTCAATACATTCTGTAGGTAAGGAAATGTGGCTAGGGATGCTCGTACAGGAAGTCCTCCGATACGAGAGACGGCACCATCAACTCTGTCCGCCTCGTCATCGATGGTGCCGTCTGGCACACCTAGCAGTACCGATGTCTCGACTTGAGATAAGTTTTCGTCGTCCGAGTCTGACCAATCGTCATCAGAGTGGGGCATGTTCCTTTGCAGATTGGCAGCAGATGTGGCAGAAGATCGGAAGCAGGACTACCGGGGCGATTGAGGCGGTACAGAAAGAAAGATGCTGCCAAAATCGTGAGATCGAAAATCCTAACAAAAGATGTGATCAGCAAAAAAAATTCGTTTATTTCGCGTGCCAGAATCAATGATTGGAAAAAGTCAACACCGCACCGACAACGTACTAGCAACGAAGTCGGCAAGTGGTAACAGATCAGAAAAGCATGAATGGTATAATTTGATTGACTCGTCACGTTCCGACGAAACAGAGAAACTCTGCCCCGTCAGGTTCAGACTCGTCATCTAAATGTCTCATCTTGTGAAAAAGAAGCGAAAGGAAAATGAGGCTTACCCTGGTGGAGAGCGTACAGGGGATATGCAAGGGGAAGAGTCAAGGAAGAACTGCTCTTATACAGAAAAAAAGCTGGGGCTTTAGCCAAGCAGGTTCAAATACACAGAGTCACGTGAGAGGCAGGAACGCGTCGGGCGTATTCCCTTTTTAGGTCTTTCAGTCTAATACTTGTGTTGTTATCAACTTGTTATAGCGTAAAATATGATATATGAAAAGCTGTATTTCTGTCTGTCAGAGATTTCTCAAGCGCATACCTTCTGTGGGCAGTGAACTGAAACTATGAAAAACTACCAAATGGGGGTGCCCTTAGACACGTGAGCGTGGACAGTTTTGGACGCAAGGATAAAATTGGCAACTATAGCAGATCGGGTCCAATTTGGGACACGATCTGACGGAGCCCTTTACCCCCCGAAGCCTTATATCACTTAGTCGTCCTTCCAGCTAATCGTCCTTCCTTTATCACCCTCACTGTCTCTTTTCTAATGCCGTCGTCGCCATCGTCGCACGGCGACGCCTCCCCCTCCGCCTCCAGCTCTCTCGTCATCCGCCAACCCAAACGCCGCGGCGTCGCGCTTTCCTGTGCCGAGTGTCGGAGGTGCGTGCGCGTCCTGAACGCCATCTACATCAGTGCTCTGACAAGGCCTCGTACCTCATTTCCTACCCAGACTCAAGCTCAAGTAAGTCTTATCCAGTGCATACCACACGTATATCGCTTCACAGTGCTTCAGGTGCAGCCGTGCATTTCCTTGCAGGTATGCATTTCGCGCAGAGCCCGCCGATGTGCGCTGCTTTTGGGAGCTGATCATGATGTCGATCCAATGGCAGCAATTGCGTCAAAAAAGGTTGTGCAGCCATCTGTCCTGAAGGTCTGCGTTGTTCCGCTCCCTGCCGCCTTTCCGCCTTCCGCCATCACACTCACGTATTTCTGTCTGTAGGCTCACTCACCACGGGCAAAGGAAATAGGTACTTACTTTCTTACCCCGCACTTCAGTCGCAGAGCAATCGAAGTTGACTACGCGTGCAGATTCGTTCTAGCGAATACCGAAGCCCTACATGAGAAGATAACGACCCTGGCGAGCCGTGTCCGTCAACTTGAAGACAGTCTGGCAGATTCACATGCCCGCACATCCCACACACCACATCCCCTTCTTAGCCCTGAATTGCTGCAAATCAAGCGCCCACTGGAGCGAGAAAGGCTAGATGTGCCAAACGTTGAAGAAAAGCCCGAAACGGACGACAATATTGATTCTATGGGTTCTCTGTGAGTTGTTTGCCCATCACGATCAACCTTTCGACTTCTCCGCCATGCGATCCACTTCCCCACCACCTCTATTTTTACGTGGACCTGATGACTGATGGGTTGGTGACCAATTCAGTTCCATTTCTAACGATGGCCGGTCTACGTTCTTCGGTCAGACTGCAAACTCATGGGTATGAATTGGCCCATTAATCTTATTAATTGAACTGGTTTTGAGCTGTTTTTGTTTTTGCTACAGTATCTCCTTCAGGTTAATATTCTTAGCTTTGATTACGAGATTAATGAAGCTGACATATGCAAATTACAGAACGAAGAAGGGTCGGACGACGATGAGGACTCCTCCTCAAGTGTACACGATTCACCCGAACCAACAGATCCTGCATGGCTGAGCTATGCATTCCCTGGTACCACTGCAATAGGAAAATCACGGCAGCACACATGGCAAGGACTGCTACAGAAATTACCCTCTCTCGAGGTAGCAAGATCGCTAAGCGCCATCTACTATAAACATGCTGCCTGGATGTTTGTTGATCTCGTCATTCATTTCTGTTCTTCAAGGTTAAGCTTTTTCATTAG
Organism: Hypholoma fasciculare; assembly: GCA_016801325.1. Classification (NCBI taxonomy): domain Eukaryota; kingdom Fungi; phylum Basidiomycota; class Agaricomycetes; order Agaricales; family Strophariaceae; genus Hypholoma; species Hypholoma fasciculare. Next base: position 62,262 of record JAEKIV010000124.1, on the reverse strand, counting down.
GTATTGCCCGGTACCCGAGGACGATTTTTTTGAATCAATACTCCGGCCACTCTATGAATCGGACAATGCTCTCGAACCGCTTGCTCCGCATCGGATGGCTGTCTTCTGGATGGTTCTCGCCATTGGAGCGCTTGTTGACCTCGACAGACAAGCCCACTCTCCAGACGCCATGAAACTATATCACTATGGGCGTGCAGCGCTCTCAATTGATTCAGTACTTGAAGAACAATCAATCACGGGTATCCAAGCACTGGTGCGTCGTGGTTCTTTAGAGAAGTGTAGATAAACTCTAACTGCGTTTTCATTGTGCAGATGCTGATTTGCCACTTCATGTTCTTGTCTGAAATATCTAGCGCGCGGTGGGTTATCATGGGCATAGCCGTTAAGCTGGCACAGAGTGTGATTATTCATTCCTTACATCCTCGCTTGGTGTTCGCGCTCGAGGCAGTCCTAAACGCCGACCCCACCTTCGACCCGCACTACCACCTATTTCACTTTTTTCCCGCATTTATCTGTCTTTTGGAACATGAGCGCTGATTTGTTTCAATTCTTGCGACTCTTTTTATAGATTGGACTCCGTGGGTGTCTTGCTTGATAGCATCTGACAGGAACTCAACAGTACGTTATATTTTTTGACAGATCGTGACAGCGGCAAGTGGAATCTCGACTCAGAACAAACGCGCAAGAGACGAGCGCTATTCTACGAACTTCTGACCTATGATTCCTGGCAGGTATGTGTTGTTAGGGTTCGAATGACGTGGCAAGCATTCGATTGTTTTGAGGAGCTAGAACTCGTCTGGTCTTCTGGGACATGATGAGATTAGTGACTATATACTGATCTGTATATTTTCTTCCGACAGAGTCTAACGTTTGGGCGCCCACCCTCGCTGTCTTCGGTGCATATTGACAATCAACTACCACACGAAGCTACCAAGAGCGAAAGTGGCGAAATGGAAATGAGCTGTACGGTGTTTTTTTTCTTTGTAGCCGCGGTTAATGCGAACTTGCTCTAGTTGATGCGTGGAAGCACAAATTCTCAGCACAATGCTTAAGCGTCGTCCACGATCAGGCATTCGGCGCGCGAACGCCGAGCTACAAACTTATCCAGGAGCTCGATAAGAAGGTGCGGACATGGTATGTCCCCCCAAGTCTACAGGTGCCAGGCTTCGGGGGAGCCAAACTCGCGTCCACGGAGGTGGAACAGCCAAAAGTGCAGTTAACGATGCAACGATATATCACCTTTGCGATCAAAGAAATGAGTAAGCAGAACTTATCGCATTACGGCGGGGAGTGACGGGATCTAACCGTACTTCCATTCCTGGGATGTCTTCTTATCTAGGTCTGTTCTACATGCACCGAGGTTTCTTCGCGCAGGCTCTGGAGGACAACCCCACCGATCCAATGGGGAGCAAGTACTCGCCCTCGGTGCTCGCGGCGTATGGAAGCGCGACGTCATTTGTGGGTCTCATTGAGAGCCTTTTCAACCAACACCCACAATTGACGGAGCGGATGTGGTTCCTCTTCACACACGTCTTTTCTTGTGCCGTGCGTACTATTTCTATCTCCACCGCCATGGGAATGCCGTTTCCTCACTGAATGGCCGGCGTAATATTAGATCGTTCTGGGATCCATAGCCCAGAAGTCGCAAATGGGGCTTTCGCGTTCAGCGCTGTCGCATCTGGACTCTGCATATAATTTATTCAATAAAGTTACGGACCATGCGCGCGCGGGCAAAATCTTGGTGCGTGTTCCCCCTTCTGTGGAGTAAATTGCGGGGACTGAACGCCATTTACCTGTTTACATAGCCTATTTTGTCGAAACTGCGGGAGCGGGCACATACGGCGCAAGCGAATAGCAGTCTGCCGCTGCAGCCCTCGGAAAGCGCAACTCGGCTTTCTTTCTATGGCCCGAAAATCAAAAGCGAGGTGGACGAGCTGTCGGCGCTGGGCGGCGTCACGCGCCTCGTCTCGCGGCGGTCATCGTCGTCGCCCTCGATCTCTGCCTCGTCTCCGCAGATGCAGAAACTCGCGTCGCCCACCCTCGCGGAGTCAGCGACGTATCTTGCCGCGCAGACAAATGAAGGCCCTAGTACATGGCATAACTACACCCACGTAGAGAACTTCAACGTCAGCATCAATATGGGCGTTGCGGACTACTACCAGAACGGTGGGTCCACGGTGTCACAGGAGCCTCATAGCGACGCGGGGATGTTTTACCAGCTACCGCCTCAACAACAACAACAACCACAACAGCAGCAGCACCATCATCATCAACAGCAGCAACAGCAGCAGCAGCACGATTACCACCCAGGGGCGCCCATGGAGATGAGCAGTTCGATGTATTACAGCATGAATGGGTACCCACCGGGCTATGGGAGTGTTAGCGGCTACCCTATGGTTCAGGGCGCACCGTCGCCCGAGATGTTGACGCCGCCACACGACCTGCAGGACTCATGGCAGAATTTTGTAGCGCAGTACAAGTGATGCGCAGGATATTCTCCGGTGTTCGTCTACCTACCCCTGCAGACCTTCTTGTGTTCCTCGATCCTTTGCACTTGCACTTGCTTTTTGCATATGCTGCCCCCTCTGCGCCTACGTTCAATTACGGATGGATGTGCGTAGATGTGACCCGCCGCCGTCGCTGCTGCTGCTGCTACAGAGCGCCAGCGGTGATTATTCTTGGTATTTTATTGTTCGCGGTATATGTATTGTACGCGCTATTTTGCTTTCATGCTATATCTTACTGTTCATGCCTACTTTTATACCCGCTTTACGATGTCCTGTACATACAACTCAAATAACAATGAAATTGGGGTCATTGGTTTTGGGGGGTATTTGGTTTGGTATGTTGAAGATTTGAGATATCGCGGGTGGAGTATGCGTCGTCTCCACGATATTTTAGAGGAAGCGCTGAGTTTCCTGAAGCATAATTCTTTCGAAGTAATTTCCATGCATGTTTTAGTCTCTCTATTGTCGGCGCCTTAGCTTGTGGCATGTATAGAAAATGTGCTCTTTATTTTACTATTTAATTGAAGTTTGGTCGGATCTAGAGCGAACAACCGGACGAGCCAATGGCAGTGATGCCGAGTAACTTTCGCTTCGTGATTTACTGCATTTGTGCCGAGCCAAACGTGTCTCGCGAGGCCTGTACACCGCGATCAATTCCACTCCTCCACCATCGCCATCTTCCCTCCTCCCTCGCCGTACGTAGCATGCCTGCACTCGATGCTCGCACACGGAACAAGATCAGCCTAAACCCGTCCAAGGTCCTCGGTACCTCGTACGTCGACCTCCTATAATCCATGCTAATCTATTCCTGACACGACACGTTACAACCATCGCGCTCGCTGCATCTGTCTCCATCTATCTCAACGCTGCGTATCGGCCGGTCATCACCAGCATCCCCAGCAGGCTTGTCCCGCGCATCCTCCTCGCCAATGTGCTGTTCGTGTTCGCCGTGCATGCGTCGAAGGAGTGGCTGCTGGCCTTTGACGTCGGCGTGTTCTGGGTGCTCATGCGGGTGCTTGCGTGTGGCGGGCTAGGCGTGCTTATCTGGGAAGGATTTACGGGACAGTCGACGAAGAGGGGGGACATTGAGGTGCGTTTATGGGCGTCTGGTCATCGGGGCTGCTTTGGTTGTTGATTCCGGGGTAACATCATTATTAGTGGTCGGTGCTGGGGACTGCCTCCGTGCTACAGTTTGTGCGTTACGGGTGTCTGTTCACGGCGATATACCGACTTTCCTCACCGAGGTGCGTAGCGTCTATGAGTTCTGGAAGATACCCCTTTATTCTGACAGATAACGCAGAGTTATCCTTTTCGCTCATTTCTCGACGTATTGGATGGGATCATTCGTGGGTACCTCCTCGGTTAGTCCATGCGTGAAGAATTTAGCGCTACTCTAAGAGCATTTCATCTCACAGACAAGGAAAGGGCTCGCCGTTGGCGCTGCGATTTTCGTTTCAATTCTTTCAGATACCCACCTATCAGCGGCCGACTTCTGGCATATCGCACCCGGGTACGGGGCTTTGCTCCTACATGCATTCTCTTCCAGCGCTCTCGAACACACACTATCCGTGCTTTCACCTTCTCTTGGAACGACATTCTCGACAGCAGCGAGTATTCTGGGCGCCACCGTCGTCACACTGCCATTCTATCTGTTCAGGACTGTCGTGGTATGTTACGCTGTCGCCTTTTCCTTGCCATCTGACTTAAAAGCATTACGCCGCCAGCTGGACTTCCCCCCCACTCCCGTTCTTCCCCTGATATCGCTCGCCTGCCTCCCCGTCATCGCGTATTCCCTTCTATTCCTCACCCCCCTGACAATGCAATCTATGAGCCAACTTGCGTTCAAACCGCAGCATTTCCGGCTCACCTTTCCCACTCTCGTGGCCTCCTCTTATATCCTTGGTACCATCGCCTTTAGGCAAACACCAACGTGGGCCGACCTTTTGATTGCTTCCCTACTTTATGTCGGTATGTCGCCCCCCAGAATCTATATCGAAGGATTTCATTATAATGTTCGTCTCAGGGATGTACCCAGAGAAGATAGATGCTATTACTGCGGTACCTCGCACCCCCACCTCAAGACTCGTCAGATCGTATTTAAAAACGATCCTGTCTAATCCGGAATCTAGAAAGATATTCTACTTTTTGATGTTGAACCTCTGCTATATGCTGGTGCAGATGTTATATGGCGTTTGGACAAATAGTCTGGGCTTGATTTCGGATGGTGCGTTGCATTCACGACTTCAGTCATCTGGTGGTTCCTCATAACAGGCGTTATGAAGCTATTCACATGGCTTTCGATTGTATGGCTATTGGCATGGGTCTGTTTGCGTCTGTAATGGCAACTTGGGACCCTAATGAACGATTTACGTATGGGTGAGTGACCATCGATCCCGTTGTGCGTACCCAGTCGTTCATGATGTCTATCTGCAAGGTATGGTCGCATTGAAACGTTATCCGGCTTCGCGAACGGCATTTTCCTCATCCTGATATCTATATTTATCATGTTTGAAGCCATTCAGCGGATGTAAGTATCTCTTCGCCTTTTGACTGCTGTGATCCGTTATTCATTTCCGGGTGGCGATCTTTAGATTGGAACCACCGGAAATGAACACAAACCAATTACTACTCGTTAGTTCATTGGGTCTGGGAGTTAATCTCTTTGGAATGTTTGCTATGGGTGGGCACCATCACCATGTGAGTCGTCTATCAAGGCAGATTTTCGAACATTTCGTTAACGTCTCATCAGGGTGGCGGCGGGCACTCGCACTCGCATGGTCATTCACACTCCTCGTCTTCGCATACTGAAGACCATTCCGGCCACAGTCATGGACCCGTGGCTCATTCGGAGGCAAAGTCTGACCACGGCGATTCACATGCTATCTCCCACTCCCACTCACATTCGATCTCCCATTCCCACTCGCACTCGCACGCACCATCGCCGATGACTGCTTCGCCCACACATGCATCACATCCCTCTACCTGCGATGATCACTCGCATTCGCACGATAAAGACCATAGTCATGGACACCATGAGAACGGACATGATCATGGCCATGATCATGACTGCGACCATGACCATGACCATGGACATGGACATGGACATGAGAACGGCCATGGGCATGACCACGCCCACAATCATAATCATGAACATGAGCACGCCCACAATGATGGGCACGGACATGCACACGATAAAAAACACACCCCTCCACCCACAGAACCCGCACATTCACATTCACATGGCGAGCATGCACATGAGCACGCATCGCACAGTCCCACCTCTCCGACCGAGCATCCTATCCACGCCCGTTCGACCTCCTCGAGCAGTATTTCTGAACGACCTACTCATGGCGACAGTCGCGCCCTGAAGCGCCATTCCCGCGGGCCGTCCATATCAATTGACCTGAATGCAGCATCCGCGAAGCACCCGCTGCTCGCTCAGCTGTCGCCGCCCATGGTCACCCCGTTGACGCCGAATTACACGTTCGGGCATGACGAGCACTATACGCAGGTGCACGAGTCGAAGCATGTACCGAATCTGACAGAGCCGTCGGCGGGCCATGCGCACTCGCATGAGGGGCATAGTCACAATATGCGAGGCGTGTTTCTGCATGTTATGGCGGTATGCACCTTGAATTTTTTTCTCCACTTATTTTTCTTGCTGATGTATCTTTTTGTAGGACACGCTGGGTTCGGTTGGTGTCATCATCTCGACCCTCCTCATCCAGTTTTACGGCTGGACAGGCTTCGACCCCATCGCCTCCCTCTTCATCGCCATACTTATAGCGGCGAGCGTCATCCCCCTCGTGATGGACACGGGCCGAATCCTCGCACTCGACGTATCGGACCGCCGAGCGGACATTGAGCATGCGCTGGCCGAAGTAAGTGGTGTTCCGTTCGCTCCGTCTGCTTGAAATACCGCGCAGAAGGCTGACCTTCCCCTTCACCCGCAGCTCTCCTCGATAGAGGGCCTCGCGTCGTACTCACGCGCGCGGTTCTGGCCGAAGGACGCGTCAGCGCTCGTCGGCTCGATCCACATCCAGCTCGCGGTGTCCGCCTCGGCGCACGATGTCGGGGGCCCGCACGGCAACCGGGGCCCCACCGTATATACGCGCGCGGATCGCGTCGTCGAGCGCGTTGACACGCTGCTGCGCAAGAAAATTTCGGGGCTCGAGGAGTTGACGATACAGATTGAGGGGTCGGCGCGTGGGGGGGAGTAAGAGAGGGAGGGATTTAGATGGAACTTTGAGATGTAATTTATAATAGTAAATAAATTCTGTGTAGTCATTTGGGTTATTTGGGTTGAACTGGCGCTTCGTGGACGCGTTATGACTGATATTTATCACAGTTTCAGGTGGCCTAGTTTCTGGATGAGCAATGGCGACGGTGCGCGGCGTTGACCGGCCTATAAATAGCGGCCATGTGACAGGCGATCAGTTTCTATGTTGCAGATGGTGAGTTGTCTCTTTTCCTTGCCCGCTGCGTTAGCGACCAACCCGCCGAGGCCACCTTGGTCTCCATTGACTTGTCTCTGGAAACCGACAACAGGCCTCTTTTAGCCGCCACTTTCCTGCTTTTTTTTGTGGCTTTTCGCCGGTTTTGGGCCAATTTTCAGGCCGTGTCAGCCACTCTGCATTGCTATCAACATAGTGTTTGATAGACAGCAGCTCGAGGTGTTATAATTAAGTATGCCACCACCCGCTGTTTCTTCCCTCACCGCCTCAGGACAGAAATCATTCTATTCCCGGCCAGCCACCAGCCTACACGGTTCAACTTTCAACGACGATCGAGACAATCTTCACCGGGTCGAGTTTGAGGCGCCGCTTACAGCAGACGCGGACGCAGAGCAAAATCGACTACAACGAGAACAGCAGGCCCGCTCTTCGATCGACTACAGCCTTGAACTCGAACGACAGCTAGCTATGGAGAGCCCACCGCAGACACCTGCATACGACCAGACGAGCCACCAGACGACGACGACGACCGCTGGCGACAGTTCCAGCCCGCGCTCGGACGGGCGGACGAACGAGCTCGCGCCAGATCCTGATGTTCTGGCGCACATCATCACCCAGCTGCGACATTCGTTGGCTGACATGACGAAGGAACGAGACGAACTAGTCACGATGCTCGAGACGGCTAACGAGGAGCAGGCAAATAGGACAGACGCCTTGCAGGCTATGACAGACAAGGCGACGGCTGCGGAGGAGGAGCTCACACTGCTGAGGAGGAAGTCGAAAGAGGATGAAGACCAGATTGTGCTTCTGAGGACAAAGGTGGAGGAGAGCAGGTACGATCAAATGCTTCTCTTCTACTCTACGAATCCCCCAGTTCAGTTCGCTGATCGTCTGACTCCTATCTAGACGTGGCCTTATGCGCTTGCAGACAGAGAACAGGCGGCAGAGCATGGCACCCATTGATGTCGCCCGTGCCAGTTCGGGAACGTTCGCCTCCTTCACCAGCCCGCCGTCATCGAAGCGTGCATCGTTCGTTCCCTTGACAGGTTCTATGCAAGGGAAGGCCTCTGGTCACAGGCGTAACGGCTCGGTCAACGATGCGAACTTGGCTGCTTTCCCTGCTACCCCCGACCAAACACCGAGTCCTAACATGCGCGCCTTCAATATCGCTTCTGCAGAAGCGTCGCTCTCGGGCGCACCCAGCAGCTCTCGCAGGTTCTCAGGGTTGTTCGGACGCCAGGCGGATAACGACGCGATCGATAACTCTGCGATAGCCACTGAGAATTCTGCTAGCGCCTTCGAGCTCGAAACCGTGCGCAAGGAACTGCAGGCTGTCAAGGACGAATTAGAAAATGTGAAGCACGATCTGGGAGAGATGACGGAAGCAAAGGAGGCTTCAGAAACATGCGTTACAGCCCTTCGCGACTTTATCGCAGATAACAATGTGGGCGTAGTTGATGCGTCCACCGGCCTCAAGTTGCCTCCCCCTCCAACGATGGCGACTGGCGAAGAGACGTCCGGCGAGTCGAAGAAAAGCGGCAGTGGCTGGGGGTTTAAGCTCTGGGGCAACGGGGTCTCTGATTCTTCAGCGAAATCCGGCACCGCGAATGTGCCCTATTCGGCCTCTTCTGCCGCCTCCTCGCCTGTAGTACCTCCTGCCGCGAACCCTCCGAATTCCGCAGCACCGCCCTTGTCACGCAAGATAGGTGGATTCTTCACTTCGCGGTCTAGCACTTCTTCCAGCGCGTCCCGCGACCCAAGTCAACCCCAAGCACTTCATCTCCAAACCAACGCTGCTGCGACCCAATTGCCTTCCCAACGTGACTCGTTATACAGCCACTCCGACATTTCAAGCATCGCCGAGCCTATTAGCCCGGGGAGCGACATAAATGGTCTTGGAAACACGGCATACGCCCAATTTAAACCCCGTGAAATACTGCAAGAGGAAGCCGTGGTTAAAGACTCGACTAGTATCGAAGCGAGTTCCGCCCATGTTTCCATGTCGGGCACAGATATAGAACAACTTTTATGACGGACGGCCTGTCAATATCGCCGAGCCTTGATGATCACGACCTAGGCAATATACCTTCTTTCCTTTGGATTCCCCAATTCCCTGCCTCTCGGAGCTCACTATGACGCCAGATACCGCTTACGACGATTATGACTCAATGATATTATCTCGATACGCCTCACTCGTCGAGCCACCTCCTGCCAGCGGGTTACTAGTTATGATTATAGCTCAATATTTGACTACATGCATAGCCTACTTTCGCATCCACTCATTTCGGGTTTTCCTTCGAAAAATGGGCTCTCAATAATAAAATGTCTAATCCAACTGTCGTGTCTGGATTTGACCCATTTCGCCTGACTGAGCACTCGTTCAATTCTATGTATTCATGCGGGCACCAGTGGTTCGCAAATTAAATATCTCCGTACTGGTTCCTTGCGATCGGGGAGTTGGAAATGGTAATAATTGTTCCCAAAAGAGGAGGCATCTCGCGATCGTTAAACGTGGCTATCTCGATCCTTCCGTCAGCCCTGGTGTGAATTTCAAATAAGCGCCCAGCGTCAAAGCACTCGCTAGGCATGTTGCTGGAAGACAGTCGAGGAGCGTACCGGGAGCATCTAGGTAAGTCGTAATGGAGATGACATTGGTGAATTGTGAAGATCACTATCCCCTCGGAGGTCGAAGGGGTGTACGCTACCGCTGCGGCTTGGCTGCGGCTGACAATAGACGGTTAAATCGTCATGGATGATGAGTCAGTGAGAGATGGATCGTCACGGTCTTCCGACCTAGACATTGGTTGCGCTGCTGCGTTTGCCGACCGCCCCCATTCATTCACCGTAATGACATGCACATCATTACTTACTGGAAAATTACGAGGTCTTATCACGATTCGCAAGAACACACGTGGATGTTTGATGACCGTACTGCATGATAAGTTTAGAGTAGGGTACTTGGCCAGTATCCGCGAACGGTATGAGACGGTGTCTCTGGCACTGGCGTTGCACCATGTTGACGGAGAGCCCCTTCTCTGACCCCATACTGTACAATAGGCGCTTGAGCTTGGCACGAGAATACACTGGGGATCGCACACAATATCAGACAGAGATGATTTGGGGTGCGTTCGCCGATATGTACCGTTCCAAATCCAAAACACTTATGTACACCAAATATATGTACACCTATCCCTTGCAGAGCAGTGTTTCGGAGGAAAGGAACTGCGTCCCGAAGTGCGAGTCAACTGACTCCAATATTCGGCCGTATGTTCCTGATGCACGCCTTCTAGCACAGTTCTGTCGACCGGCTGCCCCTCACAAAGACAAGAGCCTAAACCAATAGGCGGTACACGTTTTTATTCAGGCTGTTTTTGTCCTGGGCTTTTCTGGGCTCGCCTGTGACGCTACCAATGACATTCATACGAAATGACCGGCCGGCCGGAGATATTGCTATTAGGTGGTCGAGCCCCACGGGGCCTGGATGACGAGTTCTATTTACGAAAAACGCTACATAGATTACGCCAGCTGCTGATTCGACATGCCTCGGCTCAGCAAGCAAAGAGAGTTGAGGCCGGGTTGAGGCTTTGAAATCAGGGACAATTCGTCACGGTATCTTCCTATAGATAGCATATTATGTCGAGGGATGACTTGACTGGCTGACCCACAGCGCACCGGGTAAGGGAGGACCGGTTTAACTCCGCGACACTGGCTTTTTTTCCTATAGTTCAAGAGCGATAAGGACGTATATGTATATCCCATACGTATGGGATCATCAATGCCCTTCATCCGGATTGGGCTCCGCTTGGTATTCATTAACCACCCATTGGCTCAGGTCTATTAATGCGCTGTTCTTGAGAACTTTCGGAAACTGATACGTACAGAGGCAAATGAAATTGACATCCACAGGAAAATTCGGAGTACACCTTTTATAAGTTGTATAGGAAGTGCTACACATGGTTACTCAGAAACGGTCAATCTCGATCTACCGACAATTGCCCACCGCGGTGCCCAGTGGCACGCCGATATCAACGAATATTAGGAGCGAGCGGCATACGGACGGAATAGGTCGAGATGTCCCAATGTCACTGGTGCGATTCAGGGATCACACCTACACACAGGAAGTTATAAAGGAGTGCTGTTTCTGATCTGGCAGGTGTGTAGTGGCATAATCCAGAAGGATATGAAAAAATGCCAGCGTAGAGCCAGGCACACATAAAGCATTGGTGCGACTATACGAGCATATAAAGCTATCCCCTAAATTTTGCTTGCGTCGAAGTCGAGGACCATGAGTACGCCTATGCCTGACAGCTCCGGTGGTCACGGAGGAAGGCATGAGCAGGCTGCGACGAACTGTTGTGATATCGCTACTTACATTAGAGCGATGTCACAGGTGATCATAGAAGGCAATCGCGGGACCTTTGCGCACTAAAAATTCTTCCGCCGATGCCCAAACATTGCCCTTCGCACAACGCGAGCGAACTCTATGACATGATATAAAGCCCTAGAGGTGTCGTAAGGAATTTCTTCGATTGTGGATGCTGCATCAGACGTGCAGAGCTGAAACGGATCAAGTTAAGCCTTATTTTGATAAGGGCGTAGGGGGTTTTGAGGTCACCTGTTGGCCGACTTCTCGGTAAGATCGTTCGCTGCGAGCTCGAGTTACTGCCACCCATGGCTCAGTAGCGCGCCAATTATTCGCCTGGCGTCTATACGTGAACCAGTTCATCCGCTCCTAGTAGATGGGATGGCCTTGCTGGTATGGTGTCTGCGAGCATTTTGGAATTTTTTATGCCATACTGTCTTGTTAGTTGCTTGTAAGTAGTGCACATTTTGCAAGTCCCTGGCAAAAACACAGCTTTGTGCCGAAGAGAGTGATATCGGGGATGAGGTGGGCTCGGCAATCTCCGCCGTGTATTTGAGGTACGGCTATCTAAGTAGAATCGGGAGAGCTCCCACCCGCCATCTCTATCTTGCCTTCCCCCATCATCTCGTCTCCCAATGCCCTCCCCCCCAGTCTACGAGCGGAGGCTCAATGGTCCAAGTGGGCTTGAGAACCCCGCGAAGAAACGGAGAAAAGGAGCCACTCGTCTCAGTTGCGCTGAGTGCAGGAGGTGAGTAGATTCATTGCAATTTAGTATATATTCTCGAGAACTAAACTATCATGTGTCTGCAGGCTCAAGCTACGTTGTGATAGACAGATACCATGCAGTTCATGTGTGAAGAGAGGATGTGGGGCAATCTGCCCGGATGTGAGCATTATTTTCCTCACCAGAGCTTATATTCTAACGCGGCCGATCTTCCCCAGCAATCGTTAACGACTGGGCAAGGAAACAGGTATTAACTTCATCAGGCGCACTATTGAGTTTATTGACGAAATTTCAAGATTTGTACTGGCTTCAACCCAAGAGCTACACGAAAAAATATCAGAACTCGCTACGCGCGTCCGCGAACTTGAGGACGCTTTGCGTGCTTCCCACCAGCATTTATCGACTGAACCGCATCCTCTCCTTTCGGAAGAGCTACTCAAAATTAAAGCTCCACTCCAGAGGGATGTCAGTAGCGTCAAGTCCAACCCTTCTGTAGTCATAAAAGAAGAGGAGAACAATCCCGATGTCGTGGACGCTTTTGGTACCCTTTCAATTGCGCTCTCGGGGAAAACCAAATATTTTGGGCACACTGCGAATTCCTGGGTTCGTCCGCCTCTTTTTGTTGTTAACATTTCTCCCCTGACCCGAATTCTATAGTACTTTCTTCAAGTAAGTTGAAATGACAGCCCATGCGATTGAGCACTATGTGCTGATCTATTTTTAGAACGAACTGCCTGAAGATGAGGAGCCAGACGACCACTTGGTGGCTTTGCAAAACCACTTGCCTGCAGATATCCTAACGCGAGCCGCATCATTCCCCATCTCTCCACTGTCTGCCACCGCAAATGTAGGCCTCCAACGACTATTCTGGTTCCTACCGACGGCGGAAACGGCACTTGATCTTCGATCAATCTATTACACTCATGCCGCATGGATGTGTGTATAATCCCGCTCACTTCTACCCCATTGCATGCTAAGACAGCTCCATTGACAGGTATAATCCGATCAGCGTAGAATCCTTCGATACAGAAGTGTACAGCTCGTTCTACGGTCAGGACCTGGCCTCTCTTCCTAATGACCCTATCCTGGCGCATCGCCTCTCCCTGCTGTTCATGGTCTTGGCGATTGGGTCTCTCATGAATACCGCTATGCCCAGTTACAATATAGACGCGGAGAAGTATCACCAGTTGGCTCGAGCTGCCCTTTTCCATCATTCATTCTTTGACAACCCCACCATCAATGCTGTGCAAGCACTTGTAAGTCACCCCATGATCTTTTCATTACTCAGTGGACCACTAATTAATCAATGGCGCTCTTAGTATCTTATGACATTCTACCTATTTCTAGTAGACCGTCACGGGACGAATTCTGGAGCACGTTGGGCCATGATGGGGCTCGCAGTCAAAGTAGGCCAAAGTGTGAGTTGCTATTTATATCACTATACCCCTAATGGCACGTCTGATTAAACGTCCTCGCCTAGATTGGACTTCGTGAGCCCCGTTTATGGTTCGCCCGTACAAGACATCTAACGCATGACTGTTCGTTTCAACAGACAGGGATTCTGGGAAATGGAAAGTTGATCCTATCGAAACAACCCGGCGTCGCGAATTATTCTGGGAATTGTTTACTTATGATTCCTGGCAATGCTGGACGTTTGGTCGACCGCCTTCATTCTTCCCGCCGCATTTTGATTGTAAAATGCCTTACCTGGAGGATAATTCAGATGAACACAGCTGTGAGAATATTTTTCTTCGGACGCACCTCCGCCTTACTCATAGCACGATATTTTCAGTCCATGCATGGAAGCATCGATATTCGATGGAATGCATGACCTTGCTACACGATCAAGCTTTCGGCGCGAAAATGCCGACGTATGCTACAATCCTGCAACTGGATAGAAAACTGCGCGCCTTCCCCGTTCCGCCTGTCCTTCAAGTCGCCGGCTTCGGGAGCTCAGAGCCGCGGATAGGTGGCTACCCCGATACAATTGCTATGACTCTACAGAGACATATCGTTCTAGCGATTCGAGAGATGAGTACGTCACCTCCTCGGATTTTCAGGAGACGTACAGCCGCTAATAAGTTTCATTACTCTGCGGGTTTATGTCTGTAATTAGACCTGCTCTACCTGCACCGAAGCTTCTTTGCCCGGGCAATCAGTGATCATCCCAAGGACCCCCTAGGCAGTCCATATGGTACCTCGGTCATCGCGGCCTATCGGAGCGCAGGCTCTCTCGTTGCGATGATGAGAAATCTGCACACGCAGCTCAAGGAGCCGAGCGAGCGAATCTGGTTTTTGTGGTCACACATGTTCTCATGTGCAGTAAGTTTTTCTTTTTACTCTTTCTTGGTTGATGGGTGGAAATTGACATTGGTTATCAGATCATCTTGGGATCTATTGTTACACGTTGTCCATCTATGAGTCTCGCGCCTTCGGCTCTTGTTCAGTTAGATTCGGCCTGTGAACTCTTCTCCGTCGCCGCTCGCGGGTTCAAGGCTAACAAAGTGTTGGTGAGTGACTATGAGTTGGTAAAATTACGTCGAAATTAATCTCCGTGCATAGCAAATCATGTTACACCTACAAGAGAAGGCTCATTTCAGCCTCGATGAGTTCCGAAGAGGAAAAGATTCTCCTTTGCTTTCCAGGAACCTAACATCCGGTCCGAAGACCCCCGACGGTGATGACGACGAACTGTCTGTCCTCGGGGGCAAAACGCGACTCGTGTCAAAGAGAGAGCCCTCATCACCTATCCTCATGGAGCGCTCGCCTATATCGCAAAACCCTATAGTGCCACTGCCGCTCTCGCCCGGTGTGCACAACCAGCTTCCCGCTGACGTCCTGGAGTACCTGCGGTCCTTTGGGCCATCTGGACAGCATGCTGAGGGCATGTACGCGCCTCATTCCGCGGGCACGACCCACAGGTCGTTCAGCCAGAACGACAATTCGCCGACACAATATTCTACCGACACGGACGTGTCCCCAGTGTCGATGTACGGCATGTCGTCCATGACGTCGTCGTTCCAGACGGAGCCGGCCTCGTATGCACAGCAGCAGCAGCAGCCTTCCATCCAGGGCATGATGCGGTCGTCACAAAGCAGCGCGCCTGTTGGCGGGTCGAAGGAGCAGCAGGGCAACTTCCCGCAATATTTCCCTGTGTACGACTACGGCCTTTCTTCCTCTAACTATGCCAGCTCCAGCACGTATCATGGAAACGACCACGCACCAATGCTGGATTCCAACCCGATGCCTCCGCACCGTCGCTCGTCTGGGTCACCCGAGGGGAACATGCAGACGACCTGGCTAGACTTCGTCAACAACATGTCTATGCAGTGAGCGATTGAGAGATTACTGTATTTTTTTCGGTGGTTTTGGATACCACCAGCGCACTTCGACCGTCACCCGTGGACGTTGTACAATGTAAAAATTCGTTCCGTTTTCTGTACCAGTACAAGTATTTAGCACATTTTCCTTTTCTCACGTTTATACATATTATCTGTCGCTATATTAGTTTTTTGAGTTTGAATAAAAGATTTTTTCTTGTGTAAGTGTCTTGAAGACCTAAACATTGTAGGCTGGACAGGGGATGTGGGACAGCGGGAATTCGGCGTTGCCAATTCGGCGGGAAAACATGGTTAGTGGAAGCAAATGAGCAAATCGAGAAAGCTGTGCTAGGCACGGCCCGGGACTTATACTTGTTCTTATCACGTGCTGGACTGTGGAGACCCGAAATGAGATGAATGTGTAATGTTTCCCTCTTTCTCTCCTCCCTACCACCCCCCGTCCACCTAAACCTCGCGTCTGCCCACTCGTTTCATATAATTCTTAACAAATTTCGCATAAATTTCGCCGAATCCATTCCATAGCATGTCGTTGTGTGGCACACCGTCCAAAGGGGCTTCTTTCGGACGCGGCAGACCAGTACGTTCAATGCCCTATAAATGCCGCATACACGTCCTAATTCTGATATTTTCTGCAGATCCAAAGAAAGGTGGGTCTGCAACAGCCTCTTATATACGTGCGGACAGTGCATTGAGGCATATTACAAGGTTGTGGTCTGTGGCGATGGAGCATGCGGTACGTGCTTTTACAGTTTGGCCACACTACTTCTGCTTATTGGGGACTACTAATCTCTTTTTTGTTATTTGGTACTCAGGAAAAACATCGCTGCTAAATGTTTTTACCCGTGGCTTCTTTACCCAAGTCTAGTGTGTACACGGCATATACACGCCTAGACTCCAGTCCTAATTCAACCACTTCCAGTGAACCCACCGTGTTTGAGAACTACGTGCATGATATCTATGTGGACGAGCAATTGGTTGAATTGAGTTTATGGGACACTGCTGGTGCGAAACTTTGTTCTCTTCTGCACTGCTGGACGTTTCTGACTGGACGGTTGTTAATTTGCCTTGATTTGTCCTCAACCAGGCCAAGAAGAATTCGATCGCCTTAGGTCCCTGTCATACGCCGAAACGCATGTTATCATGATTTGTTTTTCAGTAGACAACCCAGTGTCGCTGGAGAACGTGGAGTCCAAGGTATGGCGTACCAGTCTGTCTGAATCTCAACTTGTTGCAATTATTGATGTACGGTATTGGGTCGCAGTGGTTGGACGAGATATTAGAACACTGTCCGGGGGTTAAGGTCCGTCGGTGTTGATCTTCCAAGTCTAACTTTGATTAATATATGAAATATCAGCTGGTGCTTGTTGGTTCGCCCCATCTATCTACTTTTTGTTTTACGTCGCTGATTGATGTGATGACATGCTTCTAGCTCTCAAATGCGATCTAAGAGATGAACCCGCGATTAAAGAGCGACTGAAACGATATGGTACTCATCCAGTACAATACGAGGAGGGTCTATCGGTGGCGCGGCGAATACGGGCATCCCGGTATCTTGGTGCGTACCATGTTTGCTGGTATATATGCCCCCGTTTCTCAGTCATTCTATAGAATGTAGCTCAAAACACAACCGCGGGGTAACGGAGGTGTTTTACGAAGCAGCTCGAGCATCAATGAGCACGCGGCCGAAAGGGTCGGGGGACAGTTGCGTGGTGATGTGACAAGGCGCAACTGGTAGCCTTGTACTATACCCCGCCACTTTTTTTTCTTTCTATGGGCGTTGCCTGCGGATAGGCCACATACGGGATTGGAGGGACGGAAGGATGACGCGTTTTAGTCGATGACGACAGACGACAGCGACGGCGCGCCACTCACATGCATCAGCATCATTCACGATCATTTTGATACCGACGATCTATTGGCATCGTCACAAGCGCTCGCAATGGAGAGTCTTCGAGCACATGGGCTCTCCTGGTTACACGGCGATTACATATTCCACATTGCTTGAATTATCGTATACCCCTTCCCTTTTCTGATTTCCCCTCGCCGCCGACAGCCTTCCTTGCATCTGCAACAGAGCAACCCCTGCATTTTCTATCCTGGTCAACTACCTGCTGCTGCTTTAGATTAGGTCGTGTATTGGTGCACGCCCGCCTCATCCTTGTGTGCTCTACCTTTCCTCTGCTTGATTTGTTTCTGGTTTCTTTAGTCTATCATCCAGTTTTCCGATTTGGACATTATCTACCGTGTATATTAGAAAGCACATACTGTCGAATTGGCCCGAAGATGGTCTCTTCCGCTCCTACTTACTTGCATTTGTATAAGCTTTGCCGTTTCCGTCAGGAGGCCTGAGGTATGATCGATATATGATCTCTCAATTGGTGACCACTCCGACATGCCCTACAAATATTATTTGCCTGTAAATTGGGTACTCCTTGATTACATTACATTGGACATCAAATGTAAGTGTATGATTTATTTAAAAACAATTGGCTGACAGAATAAGGATAACTTGGAGATCGATGTCAGGATAAATGGATAGAATACAGCCTGCGATCAGGCAATAAGTGACAATCTCCCCTACTCAACCCATAGTCTTCTCAAAGGTCCTTCAATCCCGTTCTTCACCAATGGGCTTACAAGGTTCCATACCTCTTCATGCACCGCCTCTCTCTCCCGTCCCGCATCAATTACAACCCACTTGGTCTTTCCTGGAGCATCGCCCGCACCCATCTCCTCTGAAATGCGCCTATACTGCTCCCGCACGCGCACCTGCATTTCCTCTTTCTCGTACCGCTCATCGCCGTATCCCCCGCGCGCCTTCGCCTGCTCGGGCGTGATGTCGAAGAACAAAACGAGGTCGGGGGCGGGGAGGCCGACGTCCGGCGCGCGACACCACTCGAATGGGAGCAGCGGCTGCGCGCTTCCCGGGTGCACTTTCGCTGCGGAGAATGCGATCCCGGAGAATGCGTAGCGATCGCAGATGACGGGCGTCCCGGCGTACACTGTCTTCTCGATTGTGGACCTAGGGCGGCGGCGGTTGTACGTCAGCTAGGCTGGTAGGCGCGGATGAGAGGGAATAGAGTGTGGCGCACGCTAGCTCCCAGCGGTTCGCGGAGAAAAGGAGGTGCACGGCGCGGTCGTCGAGTTCGGATGTAGAGCACAGGTACGCGTTGATCATCTGGCCGATTGCCGTTGTTCTATCTGACTCGATGTATCAGTAGAGATGATTGAGCTGTGTGGGTTTAGACGCACCTGGAAACTTGTGCAGTGATGTTTCGATGCTCTCGTTCTGTAACCGCGAGTATAGATTCGCAGTCTGCGTGGTCTTGCCCGAGCGGTCAAGGCCTTCTATAACAATAAATGGCGCGCGCCGAGTGTTATTGGACATAGCGTGTCAATAGTATCTCTATTCAAGCAAAGCGACTTCAGTAGGATAGCCCAAATTTTTAATTCGAGTCTTATTCAAGGACGAAGTGATCTTGAGAAGTAGAGCTAGAGATTTTGCAAAGATTTGGTAGGGTTTGAACGTACGCGTAAACGTTCACGACGCACGTTCCGTGACCTTGCGCGTCTATTTGCCACGTGCCTGTGACCCGAGCGCGAGATTCGAGTCGCGACGCGTGTGAGCTGCAGTCCCTTGTTTTCAACTTGTTTTCCAAGTTTTTCGCATAGTTTGAGCGCCTTTTAGTTGATGCACGAGTCTGAAGTCATTCCATTTTTTATGTCCCTGCATGCAATAGGATAAATTTTCTTTCAAAGCCTGAGGCACGACTTAAGTTAACGATGTACCAGTGGCAGTGGGCCCGAGTCATAGATATCACTCTCAAGCTGGCAGTCGGCAACAAGCGTCAAGGCATCAAGATGTGGCCAAGGTGGATAGCATACGCATCGATTGTACATTCGAATCTACTACGCTAATGATGGAATATTAAGCACATTTTTTAGTTTCTTGCTTTCAATTGTGCAGTAGCTGCTTTTATAACAGGGAAGACCGCGCCATCTGGGTAAACGGCGTACCCGTCGTTGGGGGTGTCGCCACTATATTAAGGTCGACCGTATCAGTACGGAGGGATAGACCTTAGCGCAAATGAACTTACGTGGAGAAGTGAGAGCCGGCTTGCCTTCATATTTTAAGGAATATTCAGTAGTGTAATGATAATCTATGCTCGATATACGTACCATATAAGTTCCCCGGTAAGCCCAGAAGATAAAATCTCATTCAGCCATGTAGTGTAGATTGAGGCCTGGTTTGTGGTAACACCGAATTCCTCCAATATCACGGGCTTGTTAGCATTGATCTGGGAAGTGGCATGGTCCGCGATCCATTGGGTTCCCCAGGCCGTCTCGTTTGCGGACTGACCCCAGCTTTCTGGGTACGACTTAAAGAGAGAATATCACTAAATAAGTTGGAGATTGGGAGGTTGGAAGCAGTGCTTACATGGAAAGTACCGAAGTCGATGGAAGAGATGGCAAGGTTTGCATTGAAATCAATGCCCTCAGATCCTCTGTTCGTCGTATGATCAAAAAGAACTTTCCTGAAGGTATCCAAGGACATACTGGTAAGGATAAGTGGGGGCGGATGGCTCGTTGTAGAAGCCTTCATCACCAACGGCGACAAGATGGTTGGAGTCGATGGACTTGATGTATGCCGACATCTCCTTTATCCACGCGGTAACGGTAGCCGTCGTGCATGTTCCAGTAGAAGTTCTAAAAAATTATCTGTCAATGTGATGATAAAGTAAGGTCCCAGTCCGAAACTCACCCTGTGCTGCCTGTGCACCTGGGCTCGTTTGCGAGCTCCCAGGCCATGATAGTAGGCTCGTTGACATATCGTCCTACGAACGCGCTAACATAGTTCTTGAAAGCGGCCTGAGATATTTGACGTCTTATCAGAGGGAGAAATTAGCAACATTCATGAAGGTAGTACTGACAATGACTGCTGCATTGGTGTAGAAAAGATCATGATCTGGGGAGTTGAGCATCTGTTTGACGTAGACATCCATGCCACCATAATCGGACCAGTTATTGGTTCTATAAATAATGTTGGATCAGTGCATTTCCAGTCGCGATGAGTTATTTAAATTGACGTACAATGCAACAATGAGTCGGATCCCGTTGGCTTTGGCTGCAGCCACAACATTGTCTGAAGAAAATCAATAAATATTATTAGAAATAAGCGTTTAGGGAATGATCATACCGAAGTTCTGTAGCCCAGTCGCTCCGGTGTTAATGGTGGGTGTGCTTCCGGACCAGCTTTGGTAAAAATCGCCATTCGGGCTCGTCACCTCATTAAAGCCCCTGATCGTTTTCGGAAGGCTCAGCACCTAATATGGAATACTACTGAGCGGCAATCACGTACCACGTACGCACGACAGTCGCCCCTGAACCAGAAATATCGGAGAACGCTTGGTTCATTTGGGTCGTCGAGTAACCCATGAGACCAACCCAATACGAGTTCTCCCTATTGTATACCGTTTTAAGTAAGAAATAATTGATAGATATGTCGGAGACTCACCCAGCTACGGTGAACTTGGATCCATTCAGAGTAAATGCTGTCCCGGATGTTTTAACAAATCCCGTCGCCGAAGGAGGGGCAGTCGTCGATGTTGGCGTGGTAGTGGTGGTAGTAATTGTCGTGGATTTTGTGGTGGTGGTGGTTGGCACAGTCGTCGCAGTGCTCGATGTCGTTGTTGCGGTTCCCGCGAGACACTGAGAATAATACGGGTTTAGGACCTCGCAAACCGTTCCCGATACGCAGTCTGTTTCGATGGATAAAACTCAGCGTTTTCGCAGATTGTTTGAACTAAAACTTACTGGTATCTCCGGTGAAGTTAATGCCTCCGCATTGGCCCCATTCTGGTACCGTCGCAAAGGCAGCAGAGGGCAGATATAAGGCTAGCGCAATGGCACCGATTGAAAGCTTGAACATGATTCCAGAGAAGTGGATTGAATCACAATGTAGGACCACGCCTTATGCACTCCTTTATATAACATCTCCTGCTGGTACGATTTTATGAACACTGGCAGAGACTCGGATATTCTTCGCAAATAAGCGCGAATAGATTACGGAAGCGATAATTAACCGTGTCGTCTGATAGAGGTGTTACACGTAGTTCCTAACAGATGATAATTTTGAACCAACACCTACATGGTATAAGTGAGGTCACCGTATGCCGGCGGTATCGCCAGTTTAGAGGACCTGATTCGGCAATGATTCGGCGACTGATACTTGATTTTGGCCCACCTGTGGATCACAATGATAGCTGGGGTACGCGCTTACCCGCGTTTATGAATCACAGGTGCAGAAGTCACTAGGAAAAAAGTTTAGGACTGTGATTACACCTACCTTCCGCCGAAGCTTGATGACAGCTTCAAGAAATGGCTGAAGCGGAATAAACATCAGATGACAGTCAGATGACGACCAAAGACGTCGACCGCATACTTTTCCAGCGTGACGGCTTGCCACCAAAGACTCCGAAGTGGCCCATTTCAAGCATTTCGTTCGCCAGATGTTAACCTTGATGCGCTGACGACGTGTAAATTGTGCATATGATCAATTATAAATAGCTTGTAAAATGTCCATATACATGCAAGCATCACACTTCATCATAATAAGGTGTATTAACGGTGCCGTTAGCGTAAATTGCTTATCCGTCATTTGGCGTACCGCAACTGTGTCCATAATTACAACGTAGAGAACCAGTGAGTCTTTAGAACAATGTCCACTACGATGATGGCGAATTTCTACTGCAGTTGTTCTGTCTAATCAATGGTTTTCGTCAAAAGCCAGCAAGGTAACTGAATAGGCCTCCCAAGAGAAATCATCTCCACCTTGACGGCGCTCCCTGGGGTATGAATAGTACGGCAGGAAAAACTGTCGATGGCATTTTAATACCGTAAATAAATGCTCTTACATACTCACAGCGAACATTTCGAAGTCTAAGTATCATGGTTATTCGGAGTTGTTGGAAATTATTTCTGGATGCGACACGGAACCTACTGCTCTATACAAGAAGTATGTCTATTTATTCCTTATCAATGCGTTGGGTCATTCGTACGCGCAAAGCTGCATATCACCCGGGAAATTTTTGAGGACGTGTGAGATAACCAAATCTACTCTGGAACCTGTTTCTCATCGGATCGGAAGAGAAACTTTACCGACGACGCTTGAAGGCACACTGCTTTATATATGGATATTTTAGGAGTGGTCCGGTCTACTCTCAATGAATAAATATGTACTCCCATCGCCGAAACTTGAGTTAAGACTCCAAATTTTCAGTCTCCTCACCTTGATATCGACATTAAATGAAGTGTCGTGACTATGAGCTCGTGTAAGGACTCACAACTGGTCCGTCAGCTATGATCTTCTAAGTGTTCGATAGACGCCCAGTTCTCAGGCGTTCCAAGGATAGACGCCCATTTCCGGAGTTATAGAGCAGCACTGCTGAATGATGCTGGATATGAGCGCGCGAGAAATGGGGAGTCAATAAGCAATAGTAGCCAATGGGTCACTAGTCAACCAGTCACTGGCCAAGCCAAGGTCAAGCTCCAAGTAAATTGGTGTTCAGCTTGAAGCTTGAAGTACTTGCGCGCGCCGAGACTCTGGTACATCTCGGCGGTTGCCGCGCCGATACCCAAATGGGCCAGATCAGGAGTCAGTGCATACTCTTTCCAGGTTCCTCTCGCCATCATGTCTGTCAAACTCAAGGAAGCCAAACTGCATTTCGGTCAAGTTGCGGTGATTGATTTCCAAACATGTGGGAGAGACGTAACAACGGACCTCGAAATATGCCGCCCGGATGGCCATTGGATGTTGTAAAAAGACCAGAAAGCTACCACTTTCAAAGTGCAGCTAGCCAGTCACGATAAACAGGTGAGCTTTATCCCAGATATCAATTGATTTCAGGGGCTTACAACTATATGTGCACTGAATAGATCCCAAGTGCAATGCCACAGTCGAGTTCGGAGCCAAGTGATGATGTATTGCGTGGGCCCTCAAATCAACAGACGCCTCCGGATGACCAACCCCCTGTTGCATTGCAGCCAATACTTTCCACTTCAAGTTCCAATGTTGCGTCACCGTTGGGTCATAATTTAATCTCATCTCAGGATGCGAGCTCGATTCCACTGGAAGCTGTTTGCGATCCACCATTGCTTATTTCTTCATCTAGCGGCAGCCCTCATGGATCTCCAAGATCAACTACTGTTGGCACTTCCAATCTGAATGCATTAAACCCACCTCCTCAAGACCAACCACATCAACTTCCCTGGTACCCAGAATCTTCGGGGAGCGCTCATGCGGGTCTGATCACCTCAGCACCAATGACACCGTTCATTGCACCCTTCCGACCTCCACCCTTTCAACAGCCACCCTTTAACGCGTTCGCTTCCGTGCCTCCTTCTCTGGCTGCTCCTCATACTCCGTATTCTTACCCATGGATTTTGCCGTCCCAATCACATAATGTTCATCCAAATAATCAAATTTCGCTATCGTCGGCTACCCCAAGAATTGGGCCAAATCCTTCAAGTTCGAGGATGCCCTTGCAGGCGTCACCAAGTAACCATCTCACTAATCCTGCGTTACCAAATAGCCAAGTTAATCAACTGGCATCGAGCTATCCACAGCCTAACTTGTCAACTTCTGGTGAGGGCGTTATTCCCCCCAATCCAGATAGGCCGTCTTGGAGGCCATTATCATACGCTCCACAGCCGCCTATTAACCCAGAGCTTCATCCTTCCAGAGTCTTGTCAACGCTCCCTCAGACTGTCCAGAAGGAGGCTTCATTCGTGGCGAACGATCCGTTCAGCTCTCGCAACCGGAAGAGGTCAAACACTGCTTTCAAAAACGATGTCACGTTTGATGAAATTCGTGTCACCCCGAATTCAGCACCTGAAGCTGAAGAGTCGGCCGCACAACAATACTACATGACACCGTCAAATTCATATCCAGCTGCTTACACGTCTGCCCCACCCAATGCCCCACCACCGGTCAATGTCCCCCTTCCAACAACCTATGCTCCCCCCCCAGCAGATCCCCCCTTTCATCATCCTCCAGAAAGACCTTGGGACGATTCATATCCCCACAATTATCCACCCGCCACAGAAAATATTTTTCCGTTTCCAACTCCGACACACTTCCATCCCACTCATCCCCAGCCCAACAATGGTAGTTCTCAAGGGCTTTGGTCTCGTGTAGGTGGTGTGTGTCGTGGGCTATTATCAAAGGCACCAGCATTGGCAAATGCAATCGGGGCGACGCCGGCGGTGGATTTGGAATCTCAGGAAGAGCGGTACGGTGTTGCCGCGGTGTTCGTGGCTGAGACGCTCCCCCGGCAAATATATCTGCATCTCCTTCTGCGCCTGCCGTCGCTCTACTTCTCGCGCGTCGCACGGATTTTTGAGGAGGCAGACCTCACTCTGCCGGAGATCAAGAAGATGGCACTGGAAACAGCGTTGCATAGCCCGCTCGGTAGTTTGGACGGTCTTTCGTTCGAAACTGGTATTGCCGTGGTACCGCCTCAGTATGAAAGGCTCAAGGTGACATGGGAGTCGTTCATCGACTCTGTTATGCGCGAATGGAAGACGTTCAATATTATATCGGTGTTGTTATTGTCGTGCGTGCATTTTTCTCTGTGTTTCTCTTTTCCCTGATAATTCTACTAGTGCTATTCTCACCGTATTGCAAATTTCTGGTGCTGCAGATGATCCTGTGACGCGATATTTAGCTCTGCTGTCTCTCATGAGCGCGTTAATTAGCCTTTTGTTTGGATGCGTATATATCATCCGCTTTGGAAGTATGCGCAAAACATATAAAGCAGCAGAATGGGCACTGGTGAGCTATTAGATTCCGTTTCCATTTATAGGGTCAGGAGACACTGATGATATTACAGGAAGCACAGAAATCAAAGACTGCTATCTGGTGGAATGTCTGGGTTCTGCTCGCGATGCCGCTTATATGGCTTACTTGGTGTGTTCCTAAACAAGTTAAACATAGATTTTTGCTGACTGATATCAGGTCCATCGTGCTTTATATTGCATGTATTATGTCGTTTATCTGGCGAACGAATCCTCAAGACACGGAAACTCCGCCTATTCTCTCACATTTCGGCCTTCTGTTCGTTCGAGTCCTGCTCAGTTGCGTCTTGGGTTTGGGAATCCTGTTTGGTGCTATGGTCCTCAGCACCTTCAGATGCTATGGCGAGGCTATGGATAAGACGTGGAAGCGGAGAATCGACGGCTGGGTGCAAGAGAAGAAAAATACCCCTGCTTATGGGCCCTATGGATTCAAAGCGCCCCCACCGCCAGGGTCATATTGGCCCAGAGAATACGCTCCCCCTGCGCCGTACGGACACATGCCCTCTGGATGGTATGGGCCCGGGCCTGAGCCATACGGCCGCCCTCCCCCTGGTCCGTATGGACCCGCGGCTGATGGACCCATGCCCCATGGCTCCTATGCGCCCAATCCCTATGCGCCCTATGCGCCCAACGCGCCCTATACTCCATACGCGCCCTATGCTCCCTATGCGCCCTACGAACCCAATCCCTATGCGGCTCCCTATGCGGCCTATGCGCCCCATGTACCCAGTCCCTATGCTCCCTATGCACCCATGCCAGGCGGAGGTCCAGGTACTGCAGGACAGCATAACAGCCGCGTACAGGATACGAGCAATACAGGCTGGACAACTCCTTCATTTTGGCACCCCGATCATTCGGCCCGGGAACCTGCCACAGAAACGCCATACAATCGCACAGCCTCGCCCCATGGAAGTGTTGACAGACCAGTGTCACCATTCATACCATCTCAATCTTTCCTTGACAGCCTGAGTGTCTACGAAGAGCCGCTTAGCACTACTTCATACAATACACTGACATCGCCCCTCCGCCCAGAAGATGCAGCTGTGCCACCTCCCCCAGTGCAAACCACATCTGAGCACTCGCACTTCGATCCCTATGCCCCGAGAAAAGCAGACCCCGCCGTCTCTCCGCGGTCTGATCTACCACGTATACTTGGACCGGACGATAGCCGCTCGTCGAGGGAGGATTTTTACGCCAACCCAGCGCCTAGCTTTACGATGGACGACAAAGACTAGAAGCCGTAGAATCGGGTGTGCTTTCGCTCGTCACAGGACTCTGAAAACGAGCAACTTGGACGGAACTCGGGGATGAGAATCCCAACTTCAATCCCATTCGTTCTGTTCCA
Organism: Hypholoma fasciculare; assembly: GCA_016801325.1. Taxonomy (NCBI): domain Eukaryota; kingdom Fungi; phylum Basidiomycota; class Agaricomycetes; order Agaricales; family Strophariaceae; genus Hypholoma; species Hypholoma fasciculare. Next base: position 35,673 of record JAEKIV010000124.1, on the reverse strand, counting down.
TCTGACACTGGCACCTCCGCAGGTCAGGCGGCATTGCCTTCCCCCCTTGTACGAAACAAATCATGTGAACGACGGCATCGTACCTCTGCACATCACTGCAACTGCAATCTCTGTTGCTACGAACCTGTCACACTATTGTGAATCCTCTTTGCGGACCGACCAAAAACGGTACCGTTTGCACAAATTCAAATCGCTTAGTATCCACCGTTCAAATTCAGTGTATTGTTACCTCTACTCGGCTTGAATAATAGCAATCCGACAATACAGAGATGTACTCCCCAGTGTGACGCATGCCTATAAAAGACTTCAAAGCGGCCTATTCTAATCATTTTTCTCGTTAGAGACTCGGACTTACCTGGACGACGTGTACACTGCATATGATCGATTTATAAATAGTTTGTAAAATGTCCTTATATCACGCTGATCATGCACGCTGATCATGTCCATAGATATTCCTATGCTTTCGAGACACGCGTTCATAAGCGGAGCTCTTAAACGTTTGAACCTTTGTATATAAATATAAATAGCTGCTGAATTAGGGATATTGCCTACAACATAGGCGTGAGAATTCGAGCAATAGGTAGAGTAATATTTTGACGCTCTAAGGTGCACGGTATGGCATGAATTATAACTTTCGAAACGTAGTGTAGTCCCGATAAAGTTTGTGCAAGTCTGCACATCTGTGAGCGCAAAATAAAATGAACCAACGCGGCACTGAAGTGTACCAAGATGTACATATATTTCTCCTGGCCCACGCTAATGCATGCGCACCCACAATTTATTACAATATGCCACCGTCCATCCAAACTGGCCTGTTCAACTGCCTGTGCAACATTTGCACAATCTAACCGTAGGTCTGATAACTACTATCAATATCACAACTACGTCACCGAGACCCACAAAATTATTCTTGAGCCCATTGTTCCAGCTCATGACATGTGTGATATTTAAATTTGGAGACGGTTAAGTTGTCAAAGCTCATCAATATCTGTTGGATCATTTTTTTCCCGCAGCACCTACTATTGAATGTGAACAGCCTTCTATCGCATAAGACGTCATTTTATCAGTATGTAGAGACAATAAATATAATTATCCTCATATGATCGCTGATGGTCGGGATTTCTGTCGGATATATCAAAGATACACGCATGGATAGTAATAATCTAAAGAAGCAGACTCTGATGTTCGCTTCATAGGCCTTGGAACGTTTAGAATGTTCTGTGTTTTATGGGCGGCATTGCTATTGACTGACAGTTTCACCTCGGGGAGCAAGGTCGGGCGTTTTTATGCTTCTTTTATAGAGAGTTACAAGACATGCGTGGGGGAATCTGATGATGTTCTACACCAGCAATGTATAACTGTTATGTTTCCTAGACATGTCACATTTCAAGCGTAGAAATGCTGATCGTCTGCACCGGACAAGCCTTGCAATACCCACAGACAATTTTAGGGTGAAGTGTATCCCACAGTCTCCCAAATCCTCTCTAGTTCTTTCTTATCGGAAGATAATCATAGCCAATGTTTGATAGTAAACTTTTATCCGTGTGGCCGTAGTAGTCCGTAGTAGCTCTGAATCAGAAATGCTTTGAGATTTCTGTTCTTCAGCACTCCTCGCCCAGCCTCAAGATCTTTGTCACAATTTTTATAATCGTTCCTTATAATCGAGGCACGTTTTGTTTGCAGCTCTTTCAGTTCACTTGATTATGCAACCACTACTATCATCAATAGGCATACATGTATCTAAGCTGAACCAAAGCGAGCTCAATGGCGTTGCTCCTCTAACATTAATCACTGATGCTTCTGTCTCTACTCTTTGTGATCTTTGTTGCGGGGAGAGAACAGTGCGTCACAAGAATAAGGAGGAATAACCTTTCTATAAATAGTATATGTATTGCTATTTTAAGCGATGCCAAGCCTGCTTAGTCTCGTACCAGAGCCGTCCACGTCCGCTTGCTAAGAATTACGGGCACCCTGTGATGCCGAGGAAATCTCAATTTCTCTCAGCTATACTATTCTCAGCTATGCAGCTCCGAGAAACCCGATAATTTGTAGTGTTCATTTGCGGAGAGTCAAAATACTCTCATGAGCAGAAGATATATTATGTAGGAGCACCCTGGAACATTTTAGCACCACCATAAAACTTGAACTTGAGCTTGTAGAGCACCGGTATCGCTTTCTTCGTTGTTATCAACAACTTCCATGTCGAGCTCTTTTGATGCACCGCCAGAGAATACCAAGGTACTTGACCTCTTCATCAGCGGTACTGATCTCTTGATTTACTCCTTCGGAAGTTGCGGATTGCATCTCAAGAGGCGGAGAAGACTCCTTCAGTAGCCGCTCTTGGTCCATCACAGGATTCACAGCCTGTGTCTGTATCTAGAAACAATATCAACTCTCCAGCGTCAAGTAGTACTGCTGTCGCCACCAACTTGAATGTGTCGGCTGCATCTCCTCGTGTAGCTTACTATCAACCACAAAACTCAGAGGGGACCATTAACATGAGATCGATGCCTCAGTCTTCTCTGACGCCAATTCCGTTCGCTGCGTCTCCAGCGTCTCCATCACGCTTCCAACAGCCGTCTATCAGTGTACCCGCTGCCTTTCCCTCTTTGTCGAATTTACAGCCACGGCCATTTGTTCATCCGGGGATTCCACATGTGCAAACACAGAATTTTTATACAAGCGATCAACGTCAACTCTCGCAATCATGGAATAGTGATACCACAGGAAAGGCACCGGATTACAGCTGGAGGATGAGCCCACAGTCTACACTGGTCCCATATCCCACCTATGCAGATTCTCCATTCATTCCAGTAAATGAGTCAACGTTGAGCTCTAACGACCGCTTGCGGGTTCCTGTGTACACAGATCTCTATCCTCCTGGAATTTCTTCCGCCTTCAAGCAATCTATATCACGATATCAGAAGATACGGGACAAGAAATCGATGCCGGATACATCCTATGTATCAAATGATCCATTTCACCCTCATCCTCAGGCCACAACACCGGTCGAAAACAGTCTCACGTTCGACGACATTCCTACTCCGATGTTGTCGCCTAAAAAGGCATTTTCTACTCGGAGATATATGTACAACAGAAATGGACATACCTCCGTTTACGGGCCGACCAGTGACCAATCTGTGGCACATGGATACAATGCCAGACCGCCTCGCGGCCGACCTGCTTTTTCGGAATCACAGCACAAACCCCAGCGATTGTTCGGGTACCCTCCCACTTACTTATCGGTGAATTTTCCAGGTCATGAAATTGACCTGAATCCTGGACCGGTAGACAGTGATAGGGACGCCCCTGGGCGCCCCACTGCCAGTTCGTCTAATTCTGCTCAGCTATTAACAACCGGGGCGGGACAGAAAGTTGACGACGGCCTGGTGGTGGGGGCTGAACAAGCTCTCCCGCTTGAGCGCTCTGCGGACACTGCAGTTGTCCCCATCTATCGTCCTACAGATGACCCCAGGCACAATCTATTCCCCTACGTCCATTTCCCGGTTCCACATCCTGCAACTTGCGAGCCCGGGCTCGATCCATACCCTTACGATTACTATGGAGAAAAAACCTATCCTACTAGAAAAAATGCGGAATTCGTCGGTATGCCTAATCCTGCTCAATTTACTGGCGCCACTGTCGAGGAGCAACGAATGGATAGCAGTGCCTGTCTGGAGCCGGGCGATCACCAAATACTTCAACCGGCGTGCATGGTAATAGAGGATGCATTAGCGGTGCCAACGACGGAGCTGAAGTTACAGAAAGTTTGGTACAGAACTGTCGCAACATTCGCAGGGAAGACGTTGCCCCGGCAGATATACTTGCATCTTCTCTTGCACTTGCCGTCGCTATACTTCTCGCGTGTCGCGCGGATATTCGAGGAGGCTGATCTCACTCTGCCTGAGATAAAGAAGATGGCGCTGGAGACGGCAACGGAAAGCTTGTCCGATAGCTTCGATGCGCTCTCAAGATTCGAAGCCGGTATCGAAACGGTCCCGCCCCAGTATGAAAAGCTCAAGAAAACATGGCAAATGTTCATCGACTGTGTTATGCGCGAATGGAAAACATTCAATATTATTTCGGTATTGTTGTTGTCGTACGTATAATTATGATCGATGTACCATTCTTTTTCTTACGTATAGGCCAGTGCTATCCTCGCTATATTGCAAATATCGAGTGCCGCGGACGACCCTGTCACTCGATATTCGGCTCTGCTTTCTCTCATGTGTGCGCTGATGAGTCTTTTGTTTGGGTGCATTTATATCATCCGCTTTGGAAGCATGCGCAAAACATACAGAGCCGCAGAATGGGCATTGGTGAGCTATTAACTACCACTTCGATCTTTATGGTCAGGATATACTGAAGCCATCACAGGAGGCGAAAAAATCGAAGACTGTTATCTGGTGGAACGTCTGGGTTTTGCTCGCAATGCCAGCTATATGGCTCACCTGGTACGCTCTTGAACAGTTCAATTTACATGTCCTTACTGGCATCAGGTCCATCGTACTTTACATTGCGTGCATTCTGTCATTTGTCTGGCGTACAAATGCTCAAGACACCCAACCTCTTCTTGTTCTTTCTCATTTAGGCCTGCTACTCATTCGTATCCTCATCAGTTCTGTTTTGGCCTTGGGACTTCTGTATATGGCCCTGGTGCTGAAAACTTTCAGACACTATGGTGAGCCTATGGACAGGGCGTGGAAGCGCAGAATCGATGACTGGATGCAAGAGAGGGAAAAACAATCCGCTTCATTTTCTCTGCCCTACGGGATTGTCGACCCTGTAGTCCACGTGCATGAACCCAGGGCCACCCCTCATAGATCTATGTCCTATGGGGCCTATCCGCCTGTTTCCTATACTTCACATGCGCCCATGTCGCACAGGGATCCAAGCGTTACGGCACAATACGGCAGCTCAGAACCGGGTACAAGCACGACTTTGCGAAAAACGAGCTCAGAGTCGGTGATCGATCAATCATCGCTGGTTCATAACCACTCTCGAGTCTCCGGCCACGCTGGCGATGAACGAAGTGCGCGGTCACCCATCATTTCTCCGTAATCACCGCTCGACAGCATTCGCAGTCCGCCACGATCTACTCAATTTAAATCAAGAGTTCCATGTTTCCAAAGGTCGCTGTCAGTACCGAATTCCGGGGATCCGTGGATACTCTAGACTAATGCGGCAGCTGTCAATATTGCTCATAGGAATACATCATGGACATTTGGCAGGATGGGGCCTTCATTTTACCGCAGTACAAGTACAGATACCACATGCAAACCAATCTATGTAATGAGGCGCTTTGCTTCCACGTATTCTTGACCATAGCTCGCAGGCTTATAGTCTTCTGTGACACTGTCCTTCGGGGGGGATGTATGTGGTTCCGGATCAGGGAACTTTGTGGGTGACGATTGCCGGGATGTGAGAAGCTGTTCATCGTCGGGATCGGCAAAGCGGAGCATTTTTCGAGGCTTGGGCGCGTCAGCCCCACTCTTTGGAATATGCCCAGTTCCACTGTCTGCGAGCGGAGAATGGTATATGGGAGAAGGAGGAGGATTGTAAACAGGAAAATTGGGCATGTATATGCCAGAAAGAGGCGACAATTGATTTCCCAAATTATGAGGACCGAGGGGTTGGGTGGTACTAGTCCAGCTTTTCTGACCTCCGTCATGCAGCTGTGGTAACGTCCGTTGTATATTTTGCTTCGTATTATTAATCGTCCTAGCGCTTATGGCACTATCTGAATCTTCGAGTATCGGAGAGCGACCCATTTCCGATGCCGCCGGGGAATAATGATATGTGTTTGGGGAAGGGTGACTGGATGTGCGCAAGCTTGGGGAAATTTGTGAGTAATTCCTGCTATACGGTGTCTCGCTTGGGTCCGAAAACATCATAGAATTCTTGGGGTGTGATGACCGAGATGGTGAATAAGGGCCGTACACAGATTTTTCTCTCCTCTCCTCCATCCATTTATCTATTCTCGTCTTCCATGTGTCGTCCATAGTGTCGCCGTAGTGAGCAAATGTTCTCAGGACCAAGCCACCATACACAATACCCGTGCCCAAGATAGAACTTAAGATGATTCGAATAATCAATAGACCGCTGCTCGAGAGGTTTGGCGGGATTCCCGTACTTTGGGCGCTAGTTCGCCAGATGAATGACATGATGCACAGAATATAAAATATGATAGACCTCCACAGTCATTACAATGAGCAACCTTAAATTTACATCGTAAAGGATAACATACCAAGTAAGCCATATTGCCGGCATTGCAAGCATAACCCAGACGTTCCACCAGATATTGGCCTTCGATTTCTGGGCCTCCTGCAGAAAATTAAAAGGTGCAGGCAGAGTTGCAAAAACAATCACTTACAAGCGCCCATTCAAAGGCTTTGTAGGTTTTGCGCATGCTCCCAAAGCGAATGATATACGTACATCCAAATAATAGACTCAGTAACGCAAATATCAAGGAACACAGAGCCGCATATCTGGTAATAGGATCATTCGCGGCGTCGGAAATTTGCAGGATAGTAAGAATGGCGCTGTTTGAATTATAAGAATTGTACAACCACAGTAAAAAAAAAATGGCGCTCACGATAATAACAAAACTGATATTATATTGAAGGTTTTCCATTCCCGCATGATCGAGTCTATGAATGATTCCCATGTTGTTCTAAGTATCTGGAATTGCGGCGGGACATTTACGACGCTATCTTCAAATGCAATTCCATCATATCTCTTGATTGGTTCAAAGCTGTGCGATTTTGTTGTTAGTGCCATGACTTTGAGATCGGGCAAGGTAAGATTAGCCTCTTCAAATATTCTGGCAACTCGCGAGAAGTAGAGGGATGGAAGTCGCAGGAGAGCATGGAGATATACTTGATGCGACATCGTCTTGCCTAAAAATGAAATGGTGAGTGCATATTCCGTATCAGAATCTTGTGCCACCAATGGGGGTTCTTGAAACTGTGCAGTCCACTGTGAACTTGATGGCTCCTTGGACTTGAGAAATGGCCATCGGAAGACCCTACTTGCAAAATTGCTGCTAGTAGGGTGAGTAGTACCCTCTGTCGGAAGCGAAGGCTCACTTATGATGTCGATTATAGCATCATGTTTCTCAGAGAGTGACTGAAGCGCTGTGCTAAGAGAGTGCACCGATATTGACGGAGTAACGCCTGCATCATGAAGGTCAAATGATGTCTGGCTACTAACACCGCTCACGAGCGAATCGTTGCTGCCGTATGGCTGATCCTCCGGAGGTGGCGCCACGTCAGGAAATCGTCTCTCTCTACCTATCAATTCTGAGTGATGCTCTTGAGGAATGTTAAGGCGAGCATATTTTATGTCTTGCATTCGTTCATCGACTGATGTACTAGTAAGAGTAGGTGAGTAATATGACTGTGTTTGAGATTCAGACCCAGTGAGTGTTTGTCTAGTTGACATAGGCGTGTATAAGGGGGTGTATAACAGTGGATTAGATGACCACGGGGGACTCCAGTGAGGCTGTTGTGCATCCCAGCTATTAGTTATCGGCATTTGGAGATGAGACCGTCTACGTGAGGCTGATGTGCCGCCGGAATACATATCCGAATTATCCAAACGCTGGCTTGAATGTAGCGGAGAATTTGTTGGATGAGTCGATATATAGCTTGGTGGATAATGGGTATATGGTTGTCCTATGTCTCCATGTCCTGGACGAGATTCAACTGGCGAGCCAGAAATTGAGATGTTGTCGAAAGTGACATTATCGTCAACTTCACCGACCTTCTTTACGCTTTGTATACGATACGGATCTCTAGCTTTATATGCACTTGCGATTGACTTCCTGCTAGAGGCTTTGGTGAGCACTGAAGAAGCACGAGCGTGTGGTAACTTAGGCCCACTCGTTGAAGCAAGAGAATGTTGGCCAGCGTAAATCTGGGTGGGTGTCCTAGTCGCGTAGTGAGAAGTTGGAGCAGGAAATGGTACTGTTTCAGGATTGCGGATTTGAGCATAATGACTAGACACAGAGCTGGATCTTTGCCGGTTAGCATAAGGCGTTGCCGGATATCTCTGATGATAGTCCGACGTTGGTGAAGGATGCACTGGATAGGTGTCATACGCAGATGCAGTTCCCGACATGGTCGACAAGTGTGGATTGCTACCTGTACGAGAGTGCGAAGTAACACGGCTAGGGAATGTATCATGCTGCGGGTGCGTGGTCCACGCAGTGTCAAGCGGCGGGGGAATAACGGGCAAGGGCATTCTGTCCATAGGTGGGATGTAAGGACTGCTTCCAGACCCTCCTATGTCTGGGTACGCGTGCATCGGCACATTGGAGGCGCGGCCATCAGTTTCCTCAGCAGACCAAGACCGAGACTGGCGCGTAACATGCAATGGCTGTGGAATTGGACTCGAAATGGGAGTGTAAAGTGACGATCTCCGCAATGCTGATTTGAGGCTTGTTTTCGCAAGCGTTCCCATAGACGAGATTGGAACCCGTTCATTGTTTCCTGGTGCAAGCGCAGAAGGTGTAGAGGCATCGATAGGTGGTGGCGACGCTGATAAAGGAAATGATTCTAATTGAATACTTTCTTGGCATAAGAGATGTCCGTCCACGTCATTCGCGCTCGTTATGTCGGGCGTGTATGTACGTTCATTCTCATTTTCATTTAAAGAGTCAGTTTCCCTGATCTCGGTGGGCGGTAAGAAGAGAAGAGAAAGCGTAGCGTCACTGTTTGGTTTGGAGTCAGAAGAGTGGTGGCCAGACATTTGATCCGATATGTATTTGAATTTTGATCGCAGTGGGCGCGAAACCTACCTGTTCACAGGAGGGAGATGAGAGAGCAGAGGAGAAAGACCATAATCCCGTGTGAGGTGGCGAGTAGTAGGTGAGAACAAATCAACGTCTAGATCTATTAACAGATATTTACGCTAGCCACAAGTACTACAGTTAACAAGACATGCGACATGGTACACCATCCGTTAACCTCGCTATTACGATTCCGGGGATATACTTAGGTTCATGATAGAGTTTCATTTAGTTCCCGCTGATGTAGAAGACAATTGAGTCGACGAAGAACCACATGAGTGTGAAAAGTCTGCTAAGATGAGCTAGCTTCTTCGCTTGCAGTTACAGTAGCGCGTTGGGGGCTGGTACCGTCGCTCGTAGGACTTGTGTCTTGCGCAGGCGAAGGGGATGGCACCGGACCGACAGAGATGTCGGACGAAACAGGAAGGCCAGGATCAGAGTCTGGGTCGCTTCCGCCAAAGCTGCTTGCTTTTGCAGAGATCAGCGGCGAGCGGAAGCGCACCCGATTCTCTAGCGTATCGTCTTCGCCTTCCATCTCAAAGCTATGTGGGCGACTGACTGGCAGCCCTTCGCTCAGCGTGACGCCGTCGTCACCCACCGGCGGGATGCTCACTCGCACGGGGGTTATCGCCGACCCCGGTATGGGTGGTAAGTCGGGAGGCGGGACAGCGAGGCCGGGTCTTCGCCGGGCGTAGGGGTCGAAGGGCGTGCTTTCGGAGGTGGAGCGCGAGAGGGGAGGCGGAGGCGGAGGCGGAGGGTGATCATGGATATAGCCAGCGCCTTTGATTTCCGGCAAGTTGGTCACGGGCATGTCATCTTCTGGACGGAAAGTCGATGTCTTGTTGTGCAGGGTATTCGACTGGGTGGCGTAGAGCGTCGACGAGTTGCTTATTTCGCTGGAATCACTTCCAAGCGGCGACCTAGGGCGGCTGTACGGCGTCTGGGTATATGGCATCGCCTGAGGCGGCTGGAATGGCTTGCCGGGAGTATACCCGCTCGGAGCTGAATACGGTTCTGGGTTGCTATATGGCGCCACACCGCTTGGGTCTGGATACGGCATGGGTGCAGAGGACGTGTAGAATGGTTGAGGCGGATACGGAAGAGGGATGTGTGCCAATTTCTTCTCCTGCACCCACCCGTCGATTCTCCGCTTCCACGCCCTGTCCATAGCCTCGCCATAGCGACTGAAGGTACTGATAACCAAGGCGCTATATACTAATCCCAAACCCAAGACACAACTGAGGAGGATCCGAACTAGGAGGAGGCCTAAGTGCGACAGAACGGGCGGAGTTTGCGTGCCTTGAGCATTCGTTCGCCAGATAAATGACATGATGCATGCAATGTACAGTACAATGGACCTGATGCTAATCAGTAAAGATCTACATTCGACAATCTAAGAGCATACCAAGTAAGCCATATAGCTGGCATTGCAAGCAAAACCCACACATTCCACCAGATAACAGTCTTCGACTTCTTCGCCTCCTGTAGTATCATGAGTACATCCGTTTATAGAGGAGGAAGAGAGCACTAATAACTTACCAGTGCCCACTCTGCAGCTTTATATGTCTTGCGCATACTTCCAAAGCGAATAATATACATGCACCCAAACAAAAGGCTCATGAGCGCACACATAAGAGATAGCAGCGCCAAATATCGCGTGACAGGGTCGTCCGCAGCGCCGGGGATTTGTAGTATGGTCAGAATGGCACTATGTGGTAGACAGTATCATCAGTAAGAGAAAGCAGAGCAGAGCAAAATGGTACGCACGATAATAACAACACTGAAATAATATTGAACGTTTTCCATTCGCGCATAACAGAGTCAATGAACGATTCCCATGTCACTTTCAGTCTTTCATACTGAGGCGGGACCGCGGCAATACCAGCTTCAAACGAGAGCGCATCAAAGCTGTCGGGCGAGCCCTGCGACGCTGTTTCTAGTGCCATCTTCTTGATCTCTGGCAGCGTGAGGTCAGCCTCCTCGAATATCCGCGCGACGCGCGAGAAGTAGAGCGACGGCAGGCGCAGAAGAAGGTGCAGGTATACCTGCCGCGGCAGCGTCTTGCCCACGAACACTGCGGCGGTTCTGTATCGCGCCTGCTGGGACTCGAGCTCAATCGCGGGCATCGCTGCTGCGTAATCGAACGTCGATTTCTTTGGCAGCAGCGCGCGAAACATGCCGCCGATGCGAGACCAGAATCCCGTATCATCGCTGACGGGACCCATATATCCCGGGTATGCGCCGTTGTCGGGGAAAGGAAGGTACGGAGCTGTGTAAATACCCTCTGAATCGGCTGGGTAGAAGTCGTAGGGGTATGGGTCGAACCAAGATTCGTCTGTTGGACGACGGACGGGGACCAATGGTATATTTGGGTTCCACGCCGAAGGCTGGGATGTCTGGTCAGGGCTCGTCGCCGGGTCGACACCGTCCGCTCGCTGCTCATCGACTTCAACGACAGTCGGCCGAGCAGGATCAGGTGTGTTAACGGGGGACCCAGGAATGTTGACGTCGCCGCCGCCCTGATTGAAGTCAATACCGGGGCCTGAAGCGTCCACTGACGCATAGGTGGGCGGATATTCTGACCGTTGGGAGGACACCTGAGAATAAGGTGTGTGCAAAGGCGGAGTGGCAGCGTACACGGGTGCCACAGGCTGTGGGCTAGATGCAGATTGGCCGCTGCTCCCAACTGGCCTATAAATAGAGGAGTAGATATTTGTGTAGTCAGACGCTACGGGGGTTGCATGATAGACTGAAGTTGGCGCTGGCGGTACGTATTTAGTTGGTGCCGGGGTTTGACTCGAGTACAACGGAGTGGGCCCTGGTGGCGCAATCACGGTGGCTGGGCGGGAACTCGACAGCGTCATGTATCTTTGTCCGGCCTGCAATGATTCAGGCGTCGACGCTGGCATTGGAATATCATCGAAGGTGAGGTTATTGTCCACCGAGCTTGCTTTCTTCTGACTGTGCGGGCGGAACGGGTCATTTGCGACATATGCATCTTCGGTTGGCCTTCTGCTAGGCGTCCGCTGATATATAGATTGCGGGTAGTTGGACGAAATACCAGGAGGATAGGACTCTGAGTTCATCGGGGTTAGGGAGGCGTGGGATGTCGGCCTATGAGATGATAGATCAGGAATGACGGGAACTGGGGGAATGTTGGAAGGAGACGTCCCAGGCTGCAGACGCTGGCTAGGACTTGACGACGACAGATTAGAGCGGTTACGTGGCGAGCCAATATTAACAGGGTAGTGGCTCGGGGACGACTGTGGGCGCATTGCTGAGAAGCCCGGCGACATTCCTGGGGTGGCCAACGATTGCGAAGATTGGTTAGTTGGATAAATATTGTTTGACTGGGACCGCGGAATATTCGGGCGGGCGAACGGGGGTGGCTGGGAAGATGGAAAAGGAGGCGCTGGGGGCCCCGGACTATACGCGCTCATGGACGACGGTTGAATGCGCGGTGCGAGCGGCGGCCCCGGGGATCCAGCGAACGACATTGGCGCGGGCGAAGATTGTATTGCGTACCCGTAAACGGCCCCCGCAGAGCCCGGGAGCCGGTTGTGGAGTGCTCGGCCGCGAGGAGAAGAAGTCGGGGCATACGAACTGGGCGTGATAGCAGCGCTCGATGCTGGGGAGCCAATACGGCCGCTGGATGAGGACACAGGCTCCGATGAGCCGCGAAATGCTCCTGGCGGAGGCGAGCCCGCATCTGGAGATGCAACTGAAGACTGCCGCAGCGGTGATTTGGCCCTTGCTGACGAACTGGAAGCACTGGAAAAAGGTTGGAGCACTCTTGCATTCTCCAGAGGTGCATTGTAGGCGTTCGCCGCGAGAGATGTCGACGGTACCAAAGGAAGTGGAGGGATATCTGGGAGCGCCTGTTGATTTGGGGGGATTGCCCGGACAGTTGTGATAGCAGGTGCCGTCGCGCCAACGCCAGTGGGCTCAGAACTCTCTCGGGGCATCATGACTTGGATCTGCTCGACGAGCACATGAGCGATAAGCCTCTGGAATACAAAACTACCAAGAAACTCACCAGTTATTGCGGATAGCAAAGACTCAACGAAGAGAAGCGAGACGAAGGAGGGTGCGAACGCATAACCTGGGCGCCCCGACATACATATATCCCCCGCTTGTCGAACCAAGAACTGGGAAAGGGACAGCCTTTCGGGACCGTTGACCACCTGATACAGATTTGTATTTTGAAGCCCGCCGTCGCGCCTGTCCCAAGCTGTCCCACCTTGCCAATTGACAATCAATCACAATGTTTGCCTCCGAGAAAGGTGTGCTCGGGTGAAAATCGACCTGGGACCTGATAGATTCATTGGAATGCAGTGCCTGGTACAGGAGCCAAGAGCAGCCGGATGGTAATGAGCTGAACTTTGTTTGAAGTCGAGTCGAGGTTTGTAGAATAAAGTTTAGAATCTGGACAATGGTGGTAAGCAGAAAGAGATGTTCTTGGCGCTGAAGCGCTGAAGTGCACTTCGCTCCCACCGGATCAAATCTATCAGAACAATTTGACCCGATTAGTTGCTCAAACCAGTGCCACAGCTATTTTTGTTCTGCTCAGGCAACTGCTCGAAGTTTCCACTTGCTTATAGGTGTGTAGAGTACAATCCGGGGCACATAACTTCTGAACTTGTGAATTCTCGCACTGTCGTTGATCGTGAAATCAAATTTGAGAAGTATGCAGTTCGCTACTGACTCATAGATGTTATTAGATCTAAGGAGTGGGAATAGCAGCCCTCCTTCAATCACATTGCAAATCGTGAATGTGTTGAGTAGAGAGGCTATATGTTGAATGTGATCTAAATACTACTTCATGTTAATATATAAAAAATAAGATAGCCACAATTCATGCTCACTGAGGAGTACCCGAAAGCGAATTACTCAATCTGAGCTGAGTTTGGGAGCCTGTGACGACGTTGAAGGAACGGCGTTCTCGTGAGTTGCAAGATTCGCAGGTGGAGTGTTACCACGAGACATTGGTTCGTGAGCAGGGGAATGTTCTTGAGCAGAATAATTTTCTTGAGCAGAAGGGGATTCTTGGGCAGACGAAGATCCTTGCACCGATGATGCCAATCCTTGAGCAGAGGGCGACGGCGGCCGACCCACGGAAGGGTCGGACGATACACGGCGGTCAAAATCAGTGCCCGGGTTACTCCCGCCAAAGCTACTCGCTTGTGCAGAAGTCAGCGGCGAGCGGAAGCGCACCCGATTCTCTAGCTCTTCCCCGTCTACCATCCCCAAACCGTGCCTTTGAATAGCGTATTCATCCTCGCTCGTCGTGCGGCCATCGTCCAATGGCGGACCGTCCACTTGCTCGGGTATTACCGCAGATCCCGGAATGGGCGGCAGGTCGAGCGGCAGAGGGACAGCTAGACCAGTTGTCCGCGGGGCGTAGGGGTCGAAGAGCGCGTCTTCAGAGCCGGCGCGTGGTGGGGGAGGCGGAGGCGGGTGATAGTCATAGACATAGCCTAGGCCATTGAACGGGAGGGTGGTGGTCATGTCATCTTCGGGACGGAAAGTCGACCTCCTGTTGTGCCGGGTATTCGACCGTGTGGCGTAGAGAGTCGACGAGCTGCTGTCGTCACTGCTATTACTGCGCAGCGGTGACCCATGACGGGCGTAGGGCGTCGAGGGGTATGGCGTCGTCTCGGGCGAGTGGAATCCCCACCCCGGAACATACTCGCTCGGAGCTGAATGCGGCTCTCGACGGTCATATGCCGCCCAATCGTTTGGTGGTGGGTAAAACATGGGTGAAGAGGGAGTATAATATGGTTGGGGAGGAGGAGGATATGGAGTAGGATATGGAGCGGGATATGGAGCAGGGGTACGAGCGAATTTCTTCTCCTGCATCCACCCGTCGATTCTCCGCTTCCACGCCCTGTCCATAACGTCACCATAGTGCCTAAAGGTGTCGATAACCAGAGCACCATATACAAATCCCAAGGCTAAGACCAAACTTAGCAGGATACGAACTAGGAGGAGGCCTAAATGCGAAAGAACAGGCGGAGTTTGCGTATCTTGAGCATTCGTTCGCCAGATGAACGACATGATGCACGCAATGTAGAGTACAATTGACCTGTTATTAATCGGTGACAATCAGTGAAAAATCATATCCAATCGTTCAAGAGCGTACCAAGTTAGCCATATAGCCGGCATGGCGAGCAATACCCAGACATTCCACCAAATGACAGTTTTTGATTTTTTTGCCTCCTGTAACATAATCATGATATGTCAACTATAGAAAAAGAAGCGAAGATTGATGACTGACCAGTGCCCATTCTGCAGCTTTATATGTCTTGCGCATACTTCCAAAGCGTATGATATATATGCAACCAAATAAAAGGCTCATGAGAGCACACATAAGAGATAGCAGAGCCAAATATCGCGTGACAGGGTCGTCCGCGGCGCCAGATATTTGCAGTATAGTTAAAATGGCGCTTTGTAGTAGAAATTTTCAGAAGCAGCAGGCAAGCAGGGCGAAGTGGTACGCACGATAACAACAAAACCGAAATAATATTGAACGTCTTCCACTCGCGCATAACAGAATCAATGAACGACTCCCATGTCATTTTGAGTTTTTCATACTGAGGTGGAACAGCGGCAATACCAGTCTCGAACGAAAGAGCATCAAAGCTATTAGGTGAGCCCCGCGACGCCGTCTCCAGCGCCATCTTCTTGATCTCCGGCAGCGTGAGGTCTGCCTCCTCGAATATCCTTGCGACGCGCGAGAAGTAGAGGGATGGCAGGCGCAGGAGGAGGTGCAGGTATATCTGCCGCGGTAGCGTCTTCCCCAAGAACGCCGCGGCGACTCTGTATCGCGCCTGCTGGGACTCAAGTTCAATCGCTGGTGCAAATTCAACCTTGGATTTCTTCGGTATCATCCCGTGGAAAACGCAGGCGACGCGAGACCAGAATCCCGTGTCGTCAATCACAGGGATCATGTGCCCCAGATACATACCACTGATAGGGGAGCCAAGGGATGGAGAGGAATGAGCGGTCTCTGCGTTGTGGGCCGCGTCATCGCCGTTGAGAGATGGACCAACGTACGAATCGTCTGTGGGACGACGGACGGGGATCAGCGGTATGTCCGGGTCCCAGCGCCCAGGCTGGGGCGGCTGGTCATCGCCCGCCGTCGAACCACTGTCATTTGCCTCTGGCTCGCCAACCTCGATGACAGTCGGCTGAGTAGGATCAGATGTGTGTAACTCGCCTCCGCCGTGGTTGGGGTCAACTCCGAGACCTGTGTCGACGACGTGGCCTGGGTAACCCGTCGGTGGATAAGTGGGTGGAGATTCAGCTCGTTGTGGGTCGACTCGCACAACAGGCGGCTGCACAGGAGGGTCGTAGTCGGGTATTACGGGCTGTGGGGCAGGTGCAGATTGAGTGCGGCCAGTGGTCGGCCTATAGATACCATTGTGATCGTTGGAATACCCATACGGCGAGGAGGGCCACGGTGGAATCACTGGAACGGGCCCTGGGGGTACCGCCATGGCATTTGGGCCTGAACCCGACGGCGTCGCGTATCTCCATGAGGAGAACAAGTCTTCAGGCGCCAAAGGAATATCGTCGAACGTGAGGTTTTTGTCCACCGGAGTCGTGCTCCTCTGGTCGTGAGCACGGAACGGGTCGTTCGCGACGTATGCGTCCAACGTTGGACGCCTACTGGGAGTCTTCTGATATACGGGTCGCTGGTAGCTGGACGGCAGTTCAGGGGGATAAGACTCCATGTTCATGGGGGCTGGGGAGGCGTAATAGAATCCTCGTCCCTGCGACGGCAGATCTGGTACGGAGGGAAGAGGGGGTATAAAAGGTGTGGGGGGAGAAGGGGGCATGTTGGAAGGGCGCTGGTTCGCGCTCAACGAGGTCGGATCCACTCGACTATACGGCGACGCAGCATATGTAGGGTAGTAACTCGGCGACGATTGTGGGTGCACTGCTGATATGAGCGGCGGCATTCCTGATGTATCCAGCGATTGAGAAGATTGATTTCCCGGATAAACATTGTTTGACCGTGGAATGAATGGGCGCGCGGCCGGCGGTGGACGAGAAGGCGGTAGAGGAGGCGCCGTGGGATATGGTTGGAAGCCTTGTGGAAGCGCTGCCAGTGGGGACCCAGCAAGCGACATTGGCGCGGGGGAAGAGTACATTGCGCTCGCATAAACGTTCGCAGAAGATCCTGGAAGTCGCTGATGAGCTGGCTGGACGCGAGATGTTGTGGATGCATTCAAGTTGCCGTCAACCTCAGCATTTGATGCCAGGAGGCCGACACGGGCGTTGGATGAAGCGGGTTGTGGTGCACTACTAACAGCTGCTGGTAGAGGCGTGCCCGCATCTAGAGATGCAACCGACGACTGCCGCAGCGGTGATTTGCCAGTCCGTGCTGACGATCTGAACGCGCTGGCAAACGGTTCACGTACCCCTACATTCTCTCGCAGTGCAGTATTCGAATTAGGCGTCAATGTTGCTGGCAGTGACACAGGAACTGATGCTCTGTCTTGAGGCGTCTGTTGATCTGAGTTGATTGCGTGAACAGTTATGATTTCAGGACCGGACGAAGGGGGTGCCGTATCCGCTGGCTCAGAATTTGACTGGGACATCGTAGCTTAGATGTGCTTCGGGTATAAATGAACGGTAAGCCTCTGTTATCTAGCCAATGTCAAGAAAATAACTTACGAGTTTTCGTGGATTGCTAGTAGAGCTCTGCAGGCTGCAGCTTATTGACGCTCAACCGTACGAGACTCGCGCCCGCGCACAGCCTGGGCGCTCCTCCATATATCCTCCGCTTAGCGAGCCCGGAGAAAAGGAATAGCCTTCTCGGCCCTGACGGAAGTTGGCCATCTGATAAGGACGATCTAGTGCCCGCCGTCGCGTTTGCACACCAAGTTTGAGTGTGCTGGCAATCACTCACACGCACAAAAGAGTGTGCTCGGTCTCAATAAACACCTGGTCTCATCCCATGGAGGATGCATTGGAACACAGTGTTCGACAGTGGAGTCCGGCCTAGCGCTTTTTGATGAGTCGAGCTTTGAGATCGTGGAGGGTCGAGGTCAAGGAGAGTTCCGCAGCCCGCTAACCGGACCAAATCGATATGGACTTTTTGACTAAAATTGACACAATTCAGACAACTTATTTTCTGCTTATTTTACTCCTACAACCAACCCAAGTTGCTCGCGGCATGAATCGTATTGGCGTCGTCTTGAACGGTCAACAGCGCATTAAATAGCAATAAGTAAGATACACATATACACCCGCACTTCTCTATCTACCACACGTCCACCTGCATACCGGCGATATTAATTTTGGTGCGCACAACTGTCGCTTTTGAGGTGAAAATCAGAATCAGAATCAGGCGCTGGAAGAGGAAAGCGACGAGGGCAAGAAGGCCCGTTGTATAGGTGCATATAAGTAGTGTATATATAATATGTAAGTAGCTCGACGGACAGCAAGCAAAACGTTGATGAAAATGAAAATGAGAATGAGAATGAGAGAAGGAGGCCTCCACACGGAGGAAGGGAGGGTAGTGGTGTGCGTATGTAGATTACAGGACATGATGCATGCATGGTAGAGGAAGACGGCAATGGCGACGGAGATGGTGGATGGGAAATCTGAAGATGCAGGTATGTATGTATGTACGCATGTATGGATGAAAAGGCGAGCGCCCAGAGGGCAATTACGATGGGTGAGACGTAGGGAGGTAGGTGCATGTACAATGGGAATTAACAGTTGAAAAAGAGAAAGAGAGAGAGGAACAGAGCGAGGGAAAGAGACAAATAACAAAGAAAATAGAGATCCACAACCATGAGCAAAGGAAGAGAAAGAGAACGATAGAAAAAATAAACGGCATGACCCAAACGGCTCGACACGGACCGCTCGCTACCTCCAAGTTCCGCATTCGTAAATTCGAGCGACGGAGCCAGTGCCGATGAATATAATTGACGGCGTGTGCACACTCCGCCTCAAGGACATGCCGCCGGTGAGATGAGGCGGGGCGAGACGGAGACGGAAGGCGAAGGTGTGCCGCAGGCGTGCGTACACATGTATAAGTAGCACCCCGCTGCGTCGGCGTTGGTTTCCTCCTTCCCCTCGTCCCTTGGCCTGATCCCATCCCACGCGCGGTCGTGTGCTTGTCGCCGATGGAGTGCGGAACACGGAACGTGGAAAGAAGATGGAACATGGAAGGAAGGTGGGTGACAGAACCGCTCATCGACGACATTTGCTGCCCGAATCGCAACATGGGTGCGACGATCGCCGCACAGCACCCGCGCCCACCCGCCCCTCTATCTCCACGGCCTATCCTCCAAAAATGCCAGAGCGCCCACATATGTAGTACACCCCGAACGCCCAAAAAGCACACCAACGCACCAGCATCGCCAACCACATCCCAGCACTCACCCCACCACGCACGCACACCTCAAGCACGCACAGGCGACGCATGCGGCGTCGCCATCCCATCCCGCGCATCTTCACTGAGCGCGCAGGAGGGCATCCGCGTTTCTGAAAGCGCCGTATCCGCTGGCATTTGGGCCTTTTCCTCTTCATCGTCATCATCGTCGAGTTCGATCTCCATATCGTTCACGACGATAAAATTCCGCTTCTTCGTGCGGGGCTTCGCTTCCACTGGTGGCGGTGGTAGGGAAGGTAAGGAAGGCGCGGCGTGCGCAAAGCGCCCCCCGCTGAACATCGTCGCCGCAGACACCTGCGTCCGCTCGCGCGACACTTCGCGCGACGCACCGGCGCTCGCATACCCGCGTGCGTCGTGCCGCCACCCGTAGCCGTGCGCCTCCGCCGCACCACGCTCGCGCGACACCGACGCAGGTCGCCTGCGCTGTGGGCCCGCACCGCCTACCCCACTTGCAAAGCGACGCTCGACAGAGCGCGCACGCGCCTTCTCTCTCTCCGGCGCAAGCGCACCGAGGTGCACTTGGGCGCGTGCGATGTGCACAAGGTCGCCCTCGCCCGGCTCGAGCGACGACGCGCGCGAGCGCGGGCTGCTGTCGAGCGACGCGTTCGTTAGCGCGGGCGTTGACGGTGCACCGTCCGTGTCTGTCTCTGCCTCAGACGATGCAGAGCAGTCGTCGCCCAGCGCGCGGGGGAATTCGTGCTCTGCGTCTGGATCGGTGGGCGTCGTCTCGCCCTCAGCGGCGGGGCCATATTCCTCAATGGCCATGGTGTTCGTGGTAGTGGCGGCGTCGGCGCTAATAGGTGTAAAGGCGGCAGTATCCGCAGACTCGGGCACAGGCGACTCCGCGCGCGACGGCGCGATGCTCGACAGTGCGCTTGACGGGGCGCTTGACGGAGGCGTCTCGAGCAGTGGCAGGAACGCAAAGCGTGGGCGCACGCGCTGCGGCTTGGGCCGAGCGGGGAGGAGGTGTGAAAGGTGCGCAAGGCCCCCTGCACGCCCCGTCGGGGACGTGGGGCTCGTGCTCGTACTTGACGCCGTAGATGAGGAGGTGGTAGATAGGGAATAGGACAGCGCGGTGGGCGCGTGAATAGTCGGAGCGGGCGTGGCGGTCATATAAAGGGAGGATGTCGTCGTCGTGGAGTAGCAAAACGCAGGGCGCGTTGTGTTCGGCCCGCCGAGCGCAGGGCTCGACGGGGGGGGCGAGGGCACCGCGGGGAAGTACGAGCTGCTGCTGCTGCTCGGCTGGGCAGACACAGGCGGCGACGAGCGGTGGAAATTCATGCTCCACGGCGAAACAGGCGCGCGCTCTGGTGCGGGGTGGTACCCGTAGCCGAAGCCGTGCCCCTGGTGTGTATTGTGATTGGTCCCAGGGACAGGGCTTCCCGTGCGCGATACCTCCAAGGGGCTCCCCGCGAGGCTCGAGCCGGCAGACTCGTCGGTGTCGGTCGTCTCGCCGCCATCGGGGAGGAGGGGGAGGAGCCCGATGGGCACCGCGGAGAGGTAGTGCCGCGACGGGCGGCCCGAGAACATGTCATGTGGCTGGTTCGCGCGCGGTAGGGAGCGCTGGATTTCTTTGAGCTCGAGGAGGTCTCTGTGTGGGTTGTCAATCAGTCAGTGGGTCGGTAAGGACGATAGGAGCAACAGCGTCAGGACGAAAGGAGTTGTCGCGGATAAAGTAAGGAGGAAAATTATCGATGGCAAGGCGTGACTCGACTCCGAGTCGACTCGCGGCGAAGACGGCGTGCGTGTGGGCAGAAAAACAAAACGCGAGACTCACTGATACGTCAGCTTCCTCGCTGGCTCCGTCGGTGTGCGGTCCCATTCGTCGGCGGTGTAGATCTCCTCGCTGCCGTCCGCACCGAAGGCGACGCACTTGCGGTGGTGACAGCTCGCGGACGACGACGGGGGTTGTTGGGCCTCCGGCACGCCGGGGCTAGGGGCGGGCGAGTACTTGAGACAGCCCTTCATAGTCGTGATTCTAGATGCTGCAGCCTATGTGCAGCGGTTGAGGTGGATCCTGGCTGCGTCTCGGTATTGTCTGGGCCCGAGCAGCGATGGGGGGCGGAGCGGGCGATCTCGGGTGGGCAGCGCCAGCGTATGTATGCGCCCTACTGCTGCCTCCCGTTGGCGTTTGGGTTGGCAAAAAAGCAAGCGGGAAAAGCGAGAGAAGAATCGGGGTTTGTGTCGTGTTTTTTTCTCTCGCACGGCTCGTGCAAATTTGCAGATTTCAGAAGCGCGGGGTTATTTATGCACGGTGTCAGAGCCGTGTGTGTGCCAAACCGCCTGCACTGGGCTGCGGCGAGCTTTAAGTATGGGTCCACCAGCCTTATACGATCGGAGCAGGGCCAACGCACCTGAGAATGAGGTCGCTAGGCGGCGGGTAGTGGGTGGAATAGGTGTCGCAGTGTGAGATCAGCTGCTGAATGTGTCGTGTGATGGTGATCGTTGGTCGTCACTGGCCCCGGGGAAGGTCGGAAGGCGGTGCTCGACGCTATAGCTCGCTGTGTGTGTGGGTGCGAGCAAGTCGGCGGGCGCGGTGGCGAGCGGTGGTGAGCAGTGGTGAGTGGTGGTGAAAAGCTGTACAAAAGGGGTTGTTGCAGTGCAGCGCCTCCCCGCGATTCCGTTCGGCCGACTCGTGGCGTGTTTGCTGTCACTTTGTCTGCTCGTTTCGCCGTCGCCTTCGGTTTTATGCATGGTGTGCGTTTTATTTTCATGTATTTACTGATTTAATCTTGCTGTAACTCTCCCAAGCCCTGCATAAAAATACCCTACGTTTCTCCTCGCGAAAACTGTCGTTGGTACTTTGTCTGGCAGATGCATTTTTGGCGCGCCGCGGCCTCCTTCCTCGGTCGTTACGAGTACTGCAAATCACGAGCCAATACGCTACGCGCTCGACGCTACATACACCTTGACTGGCTGAGGCTACTCTCAACAAATTTGATCAAATCCGAAGCGTTCAATTATCAAGAGACCGGCGATTGGATGCGCACTACGCACCCACACCCACACCCACGAACTGCCCCGCCAGCGCGATCGGCGAAGCCGCCGCCGGAACACCAACTCGCCAGCTGCGCTGTCATATCCGTCATAAAATGCCAGAGAGCCCCTGCTATGTAGCTGTCTCGTGAGCGGTGCCGTGGGGTGTGGCCCCTAATATCCTCCTATCATATGTCGTCTCGCCGACTTCGCGCTCCCTTGATCCACTCCAGCGCATGCCGAGCCCCAGCCCGGGGACGCATGCGTGCATGGGGTATTAATGGGACACGGGCTGGGGATGGGGTTCCCAGTGAAGTCAGAACCTTAACCCCCTGCCTTCTGTCTTCTAGAATCCGAAAAGCCAAAGTGACAGCGCGTGCCCCACGCTGCGACATAAATTTAAAGCTGAATGCCGGGCGAGCGTGGGCGCGCTCCGCGCACGCAGGGCGAATCGCGGTCAGACGACCTGCGCGGGCCAATGGGCGCGCGGGGATGCTCCGGCCTCGCAGGACATAGCGATTAATATTGACGGTGTAACAGTCCCTGATCATAGTCACGGATTGCTATACATAGCGTGCAGGGCTTTACATAGCATGCAGAGCTATGCAGAGGCGTCAGAATGACGGAGGGAGAGTGGGGCACCGGCGAGCGCTAAACATAGCAGAGGGCCTGGAACGCCGAGTGTGCGCGCCTCTCGCGCTTTCGCTTTGGTTTGAATTCGCCAAGGCAGGCCCGCGGCGCCAGTGCGCCTGAGTCCGCGCGATTTACAAGGATTTACATAACGCCGAGTGCGTGCGTGCGTGCGCGTGCGATCAGCTGCGTACGTACGCGCTTACCCCGCGCGGCCCCGCGCGGCCCCAGGCAAGCCCCAGGTCGATCGCGGGCAATCAGTCGCAGTCAGCTATCCGCGCGATAATCAGGATAATCAGCGCGTATACTCAGCGCGTACATATATCCTATACCTGTCCACTCACGCCGCGGAAATCGCTCTCAGCCCGCGCGTTAGCGTCGCTCAGCATCAGAAATGACGTCGCCGCATCATCGCATGCAACTGTACTCAGGCTCACCAGACAGCGCAGCGCGCGCGTCATCTTCCCGCGCTGCGTCAGAGGGGATGTCCAGCTGCTATTTGTAGCACGCCGCAATAGCAAGGCGTTCCCTATCATTCCTGTGCGCTCTATCACTCCTTTATGAGTCCCTGCGTGGGCGTTGTAATACCCCAGTTTCGGTTCTCAGCGCATGGTTCAGAAGGGGATGGAGGCGTTGCGGAGCCGGTCGAGATGGGTGCCGCTGCTGCATGCTGTAAAGAGAGCGCGCGGAGATTGTCGACGAGGGGACCTTGTTAGAGACTCATATCGCGCCCCGCGCCGTAACAATTTATATTACTTGATAATTATAATTCACCATTGGAACGGGTGAAGGATCCCTGAAATTATATTGAGCGCAAATTAACATACATCCAAGGCGCTGCCGCGGTGGGGTAGATGATAAGGCATTTCACGATCCCGTTTCGCTGGACAGAACGCTCGCAACGTCAAAGAGAGGGGAAAAAAATTGCATTTGGTATCTCGTCACCTCCAGTGCGTCTAATCTGTTATCTCGCGCTCACACCTCCTCCCAGCTTTGTCCCAGCTCCGTGATGTAGTCAACGCGCCAACAACGCGCACACATGATGTGGGCGACCGACTCAGCCTTTGGTACGCATCGCGATTCTCTTATTTTCGGTCACTCTGGAAGCTCGTCGGTTATAGATTCCTACTATTCGAAAAGTGTCCTGAGGAGTGTTGAATCAGCAAATTAAATAATTACCATAGGACATTAATATTTTAATATTTGTTGAAGAATTTTGGTGATGACTGGTTCATGAGAAATAGAGAAAACCGGAGCACAATTTTTTTACTCTCAAAATTTACTCTCCTGCCATGGATAATTTATGTTTCTGCAATCTCAGACTTATAGATGTCCATTCAGAGTGTATGTAAAATTATACGTATAATTGGTCAAATATCCGGATCAATATAAGTATTTCGTTCGGAAGAGCTAAAAACGGAACTCTCCTTGACCTCAACCATCATCGACGCCCTCAACATCTCTCAACATTCAGCGCTCGACTCACTACAATCCGCTGGCATTGTGGGCTCGATTTTCGAGCACTGCTTCCCACTGCATTCGGCGTTGGACACAGGCCTACTGAGATAATTCACCCGAGCACACCTTTTTCTGTATATATAGGTGCTGTTCGCTTCATAACAATTGACAATCCATGATAGAGGCACAGTCGAACTTCGTTCGAGCACTACGCCGAGCGGCACCACGTCATTATCAGATGGAAAATTGCAAGGCTGTTCCTTCCCCCCCTGGGCACATCTTTCGCTAGCGGAAGATATATGGAGGAGCCGGGCTGTACACGAGCGCTCCTCTTCCCTCCCGTCGAGCCTAGACTGCATCCTGCAGATATTTACTAGTAATTTGCGATAATTAGTGAGCTATTACCTCAACATTGGTTAGGTTCAGAGGCTTATCGTCTACGATGCAGATCTACGGTCACGATGCCCCAGTCGAATTCAGGGCTAACTGATACATCACCCTCTTCGTCTGTTCCCGAAATCATACCTGTTGGTAAAATCACCTCAGATGAACAGACGTCACAAGATAGCACATCACTTCCTTTGTCGCTGCCTTTACCATCCACTGGAAGTGTCAATACTGCGCCACGAGAGAATGCAAGAGCAATCCAACATATTGCCAGCGCTTCCCTTTCATCAGCACCCATCAAGTCGGCGTTGCGGAAGCCGTCGGTTGCGTCTCTGAATGCGCGCTCGACTCCACCAGTAGCCTTTCGCGGTCCACGCCAACCTCCTTCATCCGGCACTCGTAATGGTACGCCAGCGTCGAGTGCTGCTGTCGCCTCCGACTTGAATGCTTCTACCGCGTCTCCTCTCTTCCAGCCAGCTCACAAGCGATTCCAAGAGTCTGTTGGGACCACTTATGGGAGCTCAATGCCAGTGTCGTCCGCAGGGTCTGCGGCGCTTCCACCAGGTTTACAACCATATCCCTCGGCGGCTCGTTTACCGCCCTCTCAGCCACCTCCGGTCGCACGACCGTTTGCTCAGCGGTCGCGGTCCTACGATGTATACCCAATGAATACATCTTCGCAATCGTTAGCTACCCCAGGAATGCCACCACTCTTGTCAGGAATGCGCCCGCAGTCATCGCCTGGCCACTATTCCGCAGATGTGGGTTCACCGTACAGTCGAGTTAATCAGACGTCTTCGGGCTCGAGCCAACGTACACGCCCTGGTTTTCCCCCTTCCAACATGCCGCCTTCTATACCCCCCGTTCCCCCCATTCCAGATCTGCCGTCTCAGCGACCAAGATCCTCTGCGTCCGGGGCCCCCAAAAACAGAGAGTCACGTCCCCCTGAAATTCCATCCGAGCACCGACAATCGGGACATCAGAGAACGCACAGCAGGCGACCGACGATAGATACATACGTAGCAAACGACCCATTCCGCACTCACAACCAGAGGAGCACAACTCCGGTGGACAAGAATATCACATTCGACGATATTCATGTGGCTCCTCTTGAGGATCCGTACGCCTCACGAAGATCGTACGTACGCCCGACGAGCATGTTGGTGCCCCCAGTGCCCATTCCAGCGATTCCACCCTATCCGTCCGCCTCGTCTGAACATGTCAACGGATATAACGGTATCTACAGGCCAACCACTGGCAGTACCCAGTCTTTATCAATCCCACAACCCGTGCCACCCATTCACCGCGCTCCTGCTCAGCCACCTCTTTCTCAGGTTGACCCCCAGCAATCTGAATACCCGATCATGTATCCACTGGTAGATGACCCAGGCCGTAATGTTGACACCGCGAACCACGGCAGCACCGACGGAAACACCCCCGAACCCCCCATTCATATATCTAATCCTGCTGAGTCGACTATCATGGTTGACAAACCGCAGGTGGCTGAGGATGGCCTAGCGGCGGGCGTTGACGAGATGCCCCAGTCTGTACACTGGAACACAGGCATACGATTGGCCCAGCCCATTCGTCGTCCCACGGACGACTCGTGGGTTGATATCGACGACAACTACCTAGCTGGCACTAGACGGAACGTCAATCCGTCTGCATACCCTCCCTTTTCTTACAGTGATATAAATCTGGCGTATGCGGTCCCTGTCAGAGACGAGATGGTCCCTGTCAGCAACGAGCCTGGATTATGGTCTCGCGTCGGCAGTGTGTTCCGTGGGTTGCTACCGAAGAAATTGAGGATTGAGAATGCATCGGCAATCGATCTGGAGTCTCAGAAAGCGAGGTACAGAGCCACGGCGGCGTTTGTGGGCAAGACGCTGCCGCGGCAGATATACCTGCACCTCCTCCTACGCCTGCCGTCGCTCTACTTTTCACGTGTGGCGCGGATATTCGAGGAGGCTGACCTCACGCTGCCGGAGCTCAAGAAGATGGCGTTGGAGACGGCGTCGCAAGTCTCACCCAATAACTTTGATCCGCGTTGGCTTGAAGCTGGTATTGACACTGTCCCGCCGCAGTATGAAAGGCTCAAAATGACATGGGAGTCGTTCATCGACTCCGTCATGCGTGAATGGAAGACCTTCAATATCATTTCGGTGTTGTTATTATCGTGCGTACTATTTTGCTCTGCGTTGCATCCTTTTTCTGATGGGTCTACTACATAGTGCCATTCTCACTATACTACAGATATCTGGAGCCGCGGACGACCCCATCACGCGATATTTGGCGCTGCTATCTCTTTTGTGTGCGCTGATGAGCCTTTTGTTTGGGTGCATATATATCATTCGCTTCGGGACTATGCGCAAGACATATAAAGCTGCAGAATGGGCATTGGTGAGCTACTAGCTTTCACTTCCTTTTCTTTATGCAGGGTATACTGATGATAATATAGACGGCAAAGAAATCAGGGACTGTAATCTGGTGGAATGTCTGGGTTTTGCTCGCCATGCCGGCTATATGGCTTACTTGGTATGCTCTTTGATTGTGAACGTTAAATGTGGATCTATACTGATTGGTATCAGGGCCATTGTACTGTACATTGCGTGCATCATGTCGTTTATCTGGCGAACGAATGCTCAAGGCACACAACCTCTACTTGTTCTCTCGCACTCAGGCCTCCTCCTGATAAGGCTCCTCCTTAGTTGTGTCTTAGGCTTGGGAATCTTGTACGGCTCCCTGGTCATCCGCACCTTCAGCCACTATGGTGACGCTATGGACCGGGATTGGAAGCGGAGAATCGACGACTGGGTGCAAGAGAAGGCACATACCTTTCCTCAATATCCTCCCCAACAACCATACTACATTCCCCCAAACCCGAGCTGGTATGCTCCCGACAGGCCGTTCCACCCGTCTGAGACAACGCCGTACATCCCTCCTAGGTCGCCTCTGGGAAGCGACGTGAGCGACGAAAGCTACTCGTCGACGGTCTACGCCACCCAGTCGAATACGCTGCGCAACAAGACGTCGAATTTTCGTCCCGAAGAAGACATAGCCGCCAACTTCCCGGGAGTCAAAGGCCCAGGTTATAACTACGACATGCCCCCACCCCCGCCCCCCCTACCACGTAACGCCTCTGAGAACGCGCGCTTCAACCCATACGGCCCGCGGAGAGCGGGCCTCGCTGTCTCCCTGCCGCCCGACCTGCCGCCCATACCGGGATCTGCAGTACCCCCAGTGCGAGTGAGCGGTTCGCCATTGGGCGACGACGGCCGCACGCCGAGTGAGGGTGAATACGCTAATCAGCGGCACAGTTTTGCGACGGTGGAGGAGGAGGAGGAGGAGGAGCTAGAGAATCGGGTGCGCTTCCGCTCGCCGCTCGCTTCTGCGAAAGCGAGCAGCTTTGGCGGGAGCGACCCGGATTCCGGTCCTAGTCGGCCTGTTTCATCTGACCCATCCGTGGGTCGCCCGCTGTCCCTTTTCTCTGCTCAAGAATATTCTGCGCACGGAGCTTTATCTACGCAAGAATTTTCTTCTGCTCAAGGATCGTCATCGTCAATTTATTTATCTGTTCAAGAATTTTCTCCTACCCAAGAATATTCTCCTGCACACGAACCGACTTCTCGTAGTAACACTCCTCCCGCGAATCCTGCAATTCACGAGAACGCCATTCCTTCAACGTCGGCGCAGGCGGCAGAACTAGGCTCAGAATAAGTAAGATGTTAACCTCGAGTTGCCGCTTGTATATTTGGTAGCATACGTGTTCTTATTCATGATCCGCTGCGACGCATCTTAATAAGGTAATCCCGCCACCTGATTTGGAAGTGCTATGAGAGGATTGATAGAAGAGCGATTTGTAACGGAGCTATGATCATGGCCTAGGCGGGAAGAGTTGCTTGAGGAATGCGTCTCGCTTCCATACTTACATACCACCTAAAATACATATCCTTAGTGATTGTACACTGATGGTGGACTCCCGACTGCGCATGCCCTCCGTGATCAATGCCCAACTACATCTAATCCTCAATCGCCCGCTTGCGCAAGGCTTGTTGTCTCTGTCTCCGTTGTCTATCAGCAGAGGAAATATGTCAAGCACATATACCTGTATGTGCTAGTCTATTGTCGGTTAGAATGGACTATCAAATCTTAGCTAGGGCAGTGAAAATTTGATATGTATGTCCCATTCAAGTAGTCGACCTTACTCTGCGCTACGGTTTGTTTTATTGGTGTCCCTTTGTCCAGACCACGGATAAGCACAAGACTCAAACTCTTCATGAAATCGTTCGTATACATTTTCAAAGTAAGCGTTCACAGTGATGTTTGCGTCAAATCTACCTGCGCTATGTTCTAAACTTCATAACAGCAGTGCCGGCGGGACACTGTTTGCTTTTCGAAGCCATTGGGACTAGCATCTACTCTATCGCCCTGAGTTGCACAGGGTTTCTATTTTTTATCCGCCTGCGCGCCATCTACATCCGGAATAATCTCGTTGTTCTATTTTTCTTCATTCTGTGGCTTGGGCTACTTGCTTGGACATTACTCCTCCCAATCGAAGCCAGAGGCGGACACATCGGAGACGCAAAATATTGTATAGACGCCAATGTTCCACGCTCGGCTGATGCGACTGTGCTTGCTCCCTTGATCCACGACACCCTTGTTTTCGCCGCGATATCTTACCGACTGGGACAAAACTCTTACAAAGAAACGTTCCCGGGCGTGCTGAAAGCAGAAATGTTTGGAAAATACTTACCTAAATTCAAGAAGGGTTTACTCCATAATGGACAAGTCTCGCTCCCGCAATGCGCTATAAATACCAATCTGACTGGCTCGAGCAAGAATGTCCTTGATAACTAACCTTGCAGTGGTGACCATGGTCTTCGATCAGGACATTCCGGTCATTTTGCGATCCATGGGCGCCGCGGTCAACGTGGTCGTGACAAACATCATGGCATGTCTTGTTTACCGGAGGACCAAATTTGCCCAGGTCCGAGAAAACGAATTGTCGATGGAGCTGGAAACGCGGCGGCAGACAGAAGCCCTTGCCTTTGCTCCTGCTCCCACCAGTGCTGGCTCAGCCTACCGCCTTCAAGTTCGTTGCAATGGCGTGGATTGCGTCAAAAATGCCACAGTAACAGACTTGGAATCTATTTCGTCAGTAGTAGAGGGAGGTAGCATTACCACGTCCCATTCGGTAATTTGCGGGCTAGAAAAGGAGGGCGATAATTAAACATCGCAACGAACGAAAACACCCAGTCCGAGGCTCTTTGGAGGAGGACGGGCTTGGCAAGGAAGTCGGATCGAGGGCTCTGACTCAGAATCGTATTTAACTTCTCTTAAAAATTATCAGAAGAATCGCATACTGTAGCGTGGTTTCTCAGGTCTCACCAAACTTTAATTGTGAAATACTCGCGTCCCCGTTCATTTACGGTGGGAGAGCGTCAACGTAAGAACTTCGAAGGAGCGGTCCGCGGACATCAAAACAGATATCATGGAATTTATAGCTCGGTAAATGTTAGATAAATAGAAAAAAGGGCGTTTTTCTGGAGACTCTTCGAGCTCGCCTTCAGATACGCGACTCGTGGCGTTCTAGGTGTGAATAATGTATTCTTGAAGATCAAAATAACAAAAAATAACAAAACAGTCCCGTCGGCGAGATCAATAATACAAGCTCCGAGATAAAATTAGTCGGCATTTGATTTAGACAAGTGGCACTTCGATAGTCAAATCACCGCTTGACTGCAGACCACCAACACCCACACCCGCTTAGTGCTTACCGAACTCTCGTCGTATCGGCCCCTCCTCTACAGTCCGGATCAGATGCTAGGCCGCGGGGTTCGTGAATGAACCTTGGTTGAACTTCCTAAGTGGAGCTCTGCTACTCCCAGTCTCCGCCTAGGATGTACTCTCGGATTTTCCTGTGCTGTGCGTCCGACGCGGGCTGAATCTACATTGGGTACACGCATACGGTTCCTCTTGGCATTCGCTCGTTACGGCAATTTATGAGCATTGTTCATCGCCGCTTGCCGCCGTTGCCCGACTGTGCGTTTAGCTTGTGGCTGCTTCAGCTTGTTTTACTGCAATTTTTCCACTGTGAGCTATCTGGAAGTCCGTGTAACCTGCGACGCAATATTTTCACAAATCGAGGAAAATCTTTGCCATCTTATCCGAGATTTTCCGTCGACGGCCAATCGACGTCGGTTGCTTCGCCTATTTTACATTCTTGCAGGCGCAAGTTATTTTCTTATCACCGTGGATCAGACTAGCATCGGCTCGCCCAAATGTACTCATATAAGTCAAACTGAGGATGATGGTGCTTGACACTACAAATCCCCGTATACCTTCGTCATGTACACTCCTGTATCAGCTTCTGTGTTGGGCCTGCCAAACCAAGATACACCTCTGGCATTTATCTCTCCAGAAGTCGCGTATCGGACATCAATCGTGCTATACGTACTTGTCTCATCACTAAGTGTGAGGACTTAATTTTTTCCAAAAAAAACGTCGCTAATAACATACGACAACAGGTGCTGATATGGGACATTCTACATAGCCTATACGCAGAGTTCAAGCTCTTCTTGAAATACCGTTTCACTGTGAGCACAGTAGCCTACCTCGGAACTAGGTAAGTTCGTTGAGTTTTGCGTGAACATTGCTCTAAGTCGATGCGTTTTAGAGTTGGAACTTTGGGCTATATTGTCGGGCTGTGCATATTTCAAAGTATGTTCAAATCAATTTTCATATAAGAAAACGAACAACTTATCAGTCCCTCAGCGGCCCCGATTACAACATGTACAATGGGAGAACTCATCCCAAACATATTCTACCCAATCTCAATAAGTTGCTGCGCCATGCTCTCTTTCTTCCGCGTTCGGGCCATCTACGACGGGAACCGCCTCGTCTCAGCGTTCTTCTTGATCCTCTGGCTTTTCGTTGCGGGGTGCACGATGCTGGTCCCCATTACCGTTCGCGGCGGCCACGTCGGGTCCACACAGTACTGCGACGACACTATTTTATCGGATTTCCCGTTCCTCGCTGCGACATGGGCCCCGGTGATGCACGACACTGTGGTTTTCTTCGCCATTTCGTGGCGCCTCGCACGGAACGCGCGGAGTCTGCGGGATAGTTTGAAGGTTGCCGTATTGGGCCACTCTCTGCCGGAGATCTCGCGGACAATGCTGCTGGATGGCCAGAAGTATTACCTGTGAGTCAAAATTCGATACATCTGGCAGTCAGTACATGTTCTGATATAATATACCCCTCAGCATCTCGCTCACGACGGCGGTAGTAGGACTCATAATGTCAGGATACATGTCCGTTCCACTGCCTTATCAAAGAGCCATGGCTACCGCGCCGAATATGGTCCTCACGAGCATCATGGCCTGTCGGGTGTATCGCAAAACAAAGTGCGGACAACTGGCGACTCAAGAGGATCTTCCAACAATAAAAAGGAGCAATCCTCCTCCTCCAGCACCATTCGTTTTACCATTATCCTTCCAGAACATAACTCCCCTAACCATCGCTCAAAAAGCACATTGCAAAATCCACCGCATCGATGCGCACGCATTCAGCACTCCCGCAAATCCGTCGATACCGGCCCTGTCCCGGGTAGTACTAAGCGTCGGTATTCACCAAAAGCTCACGTCAGAGACGGTCTGACGCGAGGCCGCTACTGCGGGCAGGCGATATTAGGGACACCAGGAGTCCGAGGGCATTAGGCTATATTTTTCAATAATGTTAACTTAAAATACATTGCATTGTGAATCTGCTCAAAATTAGCCGCTCGAGCGTCCCTGAAGTCCGCGCTTCTTCTGAACGGCGCGGAGATCAGAGAGGTGAGGATAGATGCCGATCTCTTCTGAGGACCCTGCATCACCCGATCTTCGCACCTGAAGATAGAAAACATAATTGGCATTGTAAATTATTGTAACTGGTTAGTTTAAGACTTGTTGCCTTTGGCCTGGCGGTTCATTACAAATTCTCGGATTGTTGATTTCTGGATGTGGGTGAGTGTTACATGCTTCTTCAAGTTGTGCTCCTATGCGCAGGTATCTTCTCTTGTATCTTCGCATTTTATCTGCTTGTTTATCTTTCCACAGTTGCATCGTTTGAGTGGATTTCAAAATAGATCCCGCAAGGCGCTCGCAGCCCAGTTGCGTGGCTTTTGCATTATACGGGCGCCAGTTTCTCTAAACCTCTTTCATTTCAGTTCGACCTACATATTAATAAGGCAGGAGAACATCGATAACTTTCGTTCTACAATATTTAATATTTATTTAAAGGGTGTTATTGAAATGTCCATGCAATGAATGATGTGGTGGGTAGGAAAGACGAAGTACAGATTACAAGTAAGCATACAGAGATGGTAGTACAGCTGACTGGATATTTGATTTCGAAGGAATGTGATTGGTGGCTTGCGCGGCGATATTTTTGGGCGCGACGCAGATGGATATAAATAGATTTAAACCAGGCGCGGTGGGTTGCGGCGCTCTTCTTCAAGTTGGGCTTCAATGGCCTTTTGCTCTTTCTCTCGCTGGGCCTTATGCTCTGCGAGTTTCTATATCGTTCCACTGCGTCAGTTGTGGTGTCCAAATTCAAAATTCTAGGACATGCGCACCACTTTTAATGCCTCGGCCGTGCTTAACACGGACGCCAGCGTTGCCTCGGTGAGTTCAACCATCTGCGGTCACAATCAGTCAGAAAGCCCATAGAGACGAATATGAAGTAGCACGTACGGCGTCCATAGCTTGCCTGGAGACCTTCGCCATGTGCTCTTTCTCCTCCTCAATCCTCCGATCCTGAGTCTTCTCCCATCCATCGAACGCCGACTTGAGCGCCTGCAGCGGCGGCTGAGACGGGGCCTCTCCAGCAGCCCTTTCCGCGTTCCAGCCCGGCGCGGCAGGTTGTGGCAGCGGGTACTGCGGGCCCCAGTGCGGATGCACCGACGGTGCGGCCGCCGGCGGCGCCCCCTGCGCAGCGCCGTTGGTGTCCACCATCATCATGTGTTCAGGCCCGATGCGCTTGCAGCGCCCGTAGCTCTTCCGCAGGTCGCTGTCCTTGTGCTTGATGTAGAGCGCTGCGGAGGTTGCGCCGAGCACGAACCAGAGCAAGCGGCTCGGCGCCCGCCGCCATGGGTGCCACCCGCCGCCGTACCCGAATGCGGAGTGGTACCCGCGCTTGGCGAACGCTGAGCTGGCCTGGAAGGGCGTCATGGCACGGTGGGCGCTGGCTGCTCGTGCGGTGCGATTGAGTTGTGTTGTGAGTCGCTGCGGACTGAGAGGAGTATATCTCCGGCTACGGAGATACGAGAGTGGGTCCTGGTGTGTATGCGGTAGGTACGGAAGTCGATGGAGTGTCGCCGGAAGAGGTGCTCGTATTTATCTCGTTGGCTCGGCGGCTAGAACCAGAGCTAGAGCAGCGGGCGGATTGACATTGCGTCCCCAGCTCGGCAGGTATATAATAATGTAAGCTGAGCACGCAAGCGGCCGGCCTCCTTCGGTGCTCGGGTGTCGTGTGTGATATGTAAAGTTGTCCATTGAGAGGAGCCACATGCGTCCGCCGCCGGAGCACGTACATCCATCGATGCGGCAGGCACGCGGCAAGCTGTGCCGTCGTAATTCGTTTTGGTGGCTGTGCTGCGTTCTCAGCCGCATGTTTGTGTGGCGCGGCTCGGCGACTTCCGAGGCCGAAACTCTCACGATGCAATACACAAAAATCGGTTTACCCATCAATAGGCTGGGTGTTTTTAAGAATTAAATACTTGCTGTTGCTCATCTAGAATGCATTGACCTCAATAGCTCTTACAGATCTGTTTCAAAAAATCATAAAATGGTGTATTAAGTATCCGCAACCTGCGGGGGCAATGCTCGCTTCGCCATCCTAGACCTAAGGTAGTTGTACATCCAAGTCCATTGTCATTTACTGGTATCTACGGGCATAGTCATCAAAACGGTACTGCATATGTTTACCGCCTAGGGATCTAACTCTTGAATAATCAACCTGATCAACTAGCATGATGTCGTTGATCTCCTTTACCCGAGATAGTGCAATGAATGTGAGTCCGGTAGAAAACTCCCGTGTCCCCAAACCCAGTTTAATTTTTTTGAGTGTCAGGCCTTGTGATTTGTGAACAGTGACCGCCCAGGCCAGACGAAGAGGTAGCTGTGTCCGAGACATAGGTTGACTGTTGATCTCAAAGGTCGTCTTTAGTGGAGTGATCGGGATAATCGGTACACCATTCAGAAAATTGGGACGAGGTTCAGTGTACCATAAGGTCGGACCTTTGTACGTCGTACATGAAACCAGGACAGCAAGAGGAAGATCAGTTCGAGATGCATCTACTGGCCAGATTACGTCTTCAACAACTCCTGTGGTTGCATTGACGAGACCTAGTAATTGATTCAAAAGTTTCATTCACCAATTCAAAGAAAATTTTCCGCAAAAAAAAACAGCACCCAAGCACACCCATCAGCAATGTCAGGGGACGCTATGGGCGCTATGCAGCGCTGTAAAGAGGGGGACCCTCACTTTCACGCTGTGGCCACCTAAGGCACCAGTTGCTAGGGACCTCTAGGTACCCCTAAATGGGGTGGTTTTGACCACCTTACAGGTGGGGTGGGGGGTTGCCAAGGAGATGCTTGGCGCGACGCTTGGCGCGATCCAACCTTTGGATCCCCCAGCGATGGTAGCCCCATCTGCCGATGATGGTACTTGAACGCTCGGCATCCTCCGCAATCGCCATCAACGATGGAGAACCCGCCGTTCCTCAGCTCCTCACCCATTCTCCACGGCCATGCACGTCGTCTGTTCCCTCTAAACACCACCTAATAGCGCCTCTTATCGTTTCACGCCAATGAACCTTCCCGGTCTCTCTAGATATCGTGCTAGTCAACCTGCCGTGAGCTTTGGCCCTGGATTGCATTTTGTTAGCCCGCAGAAGCGCGCTGTGAGGTGCGAAGTCGGGATACGTAGACTAGAAAATCTACCTAAGTGCTGTTGCAGATTTATAGACGGCAGTACA
>JAEKIV010000123.1:0-87447 GCA_016801325.1 Hypholoma fasciculare | reverse complement strand
AGAAATCATGTTTACCACGGCACCATATCAGAGTCGCCAGGACCGCCAGGCCTGATATGCTAAAGGAGGTTTTTGCGACAAACTGAGGCTAAAAAATACGACGAAGGTATGGGTAGAAAAGTGTGACGTGCCGATAACAAGGTTTGATAGACTGAATCGTAGCGTCTTCTTAGCGCAGCTCTCCCGACATTGTGTTTTATAACATTCAACAGTAAATACCACCAGATTTCTGGCACTATGGTCCCCCCCCCTAAGTATTTAGACTGGCAAGCAGCTCGCCAGTCCTGCAGGCGAAAAATAGGAGCATGCATCACAACAAGTACTACTGGCGATAATCTTCATACATTATATATCATTGAATCGAATAAGATAAATCAAAGTATGTTAAAAGACATTTCCGTTGACAGCAGAACTTGGGACGCAGTATTTTTCCTGCAGATCCGGGCCACGCGGGATCCGCCTCAACCCCGCATACAACCAGGTCAGATTGATAAAGTCAGCCCGGACAGTAGTCACGACCACTATTTAGTTTTTTTACCCCCTGGGAGTGAGCTGCAGTCAATATACACCAGCGATCAAGAGCCAAGTTCGCTAGATCAATTGACAAGTGCCATTTTCGATGCTGCTATATTGATCGTTTAGTAATAGACCAATGGTGTCCGACTCGTGCTGCTCCAATCTCAAGGCGTCTCCCATTGTCAGTCCTCAAAAAAGGACCATCGCATCGGAATGAAAATTAGGAAAGCGACGATTTTTTTTGTCGTTGGTGAAAGAACGGAACGTAAGCCCCGCATTAGAAGCATTCGGCTGACAGTCCTCTCAACTTGTCTGTGACTTGCCGTTTTATCAGAGTCAGTGAATGTAAATTTAGACTTTGAATTGATCCCGTATCGAGTATCATGGCAGATCATTCTAACAGCACGACTTGGACGTCCTTATCCTTGGGCATCATCAGTAACTCGGCGTCGAAGGAGACCTATAGAAGTATACATCAATCATGGGCATGAAATGAGGTGTGCTCAAGTGCTTGACACGAAACACCAACCTTCTTCTGTCTCTTTGCAGCACGGAGCGTTCCATTCAGGGCCTCCACTGAACGACAAAAAATTGCCTAAGTTATTGAAATTCGGAGTGGGCGAAAGTGCCTACAAGTATCAGCCGTTTTCGCGAACAAAATTCCGTAGGATACACTAGATCGCCCATCTGCGTTCAGGGAACCGTAGTCTTTAATCGCCTCTGGGAATCGTGGGATCGTCAGCTCCTGGAGGATGAGGTTATGCATAGAGAAAACTGACGCTTTAAGATCTCGATTTCATGGGAGGTATTGACGGACACTGCAATGCATCATGAGAAACCGTTTCCAGACTAGACACGTCTTGCTGAGCCGCATTACTCGTTACAGTATGGCAGAGGTAGGATCACATTTGAATCACCCGAACGATCTGGTTAAGATCATCTGGTCGGGCGATTCGGACGCAGCCAAGTGTTTTGTGACGATACCGAAGAACGGGGAAAGAAAACGCAACTTGTAGACAAAACTTCGAGACTTGAGGTTGACGGCGAGTTATAAACACTCGTCAGGATCTAAAAGGAGAACCTGAGATGAATTTGAGATGAAGCCGCAGTGATCTCCTAAAGCGTTAATCCGAGTCAGGTTATTTGGCTATGATGTTACCCGTGGGTAGCCGACCGCCTTTTGAACTTACTTTCTACTTCCGACTTGGTATTTGCTTAGTGCAGCATAAGCGCCCGCTATTTCTCTGCTCCCCAGAATACCACTTATAGAACAGAGCTTAGTCCATCCAATCTTGGATTGGGATACCCCACATACCCTGGCGAACGACGAGCACCACGAAGATTCAGGTTTTCGACTGCACAAGTTTAAGACTGAGCGCCGATAGGGATGGAATCTGCAGACATCGACGAGGGATCTTTACAGGCGGTCAAGAGCCTCAGGTCAAAATTCGAACGCTTAGCATCGGAGACTTCGAACCTACGTCCTGCAACAGTGGGCGACTCGTTGACAGTAACAGAACCTGCAAGCCCTCGACGTCGGGCTGCCTCAGGTTCG
Source organism: Hypholoma fasciculare (assembly GCA_016801325.1). Classification (NCBI taxonomy): domain Eukaryota; kingdom Fungi; phylum Basidiomycota; class Agaricomycetes; order Agaricales; family Strophariaceae; genus Hypholoma; species Hypholoma fasciculare. The sequence continues at coordinate 85,376 of JAEKIV010000123.1, read as the reverse complement.
ATAGTTGATGTGCCACCGGCGGATGCATTGAATCTGAGGGCGTCTACATCTACATCTGATCTGAAGACAACGCTTAAACGCCCTCCACCTCCTCCACCGCCTCCTCGAGGCTCAAAATCAGTAGTGCCACCGTCACCCTCTCCATTACCCGTGTTGCTTTTACGACCAGTGCCTGTTCCGCCGGTATCTGCGGCCAAAGATTCACCCGTAATTTCTTCGTTGAAGAATAAGACGTAAGTTCGAATTGTGCATTACGGATGGTATTGACGTTCGTTCAGAGATACCCCATCCTCGCCGCCTAGTCGGCTCACAACGCCTCGACATAGCATATCCTCTCCGGCAGATTTGAAGCCGAGTATCCCTCCGCGGCCTTCATCCCTACTACCACCAGCGCGACAACAAAATGATATCAGCGAGAGCCCATTTTCTGACGAGGAACAAGATATCGTACAACCTATCCCAATTCCCTCCAGATTTCCGCCGCCTCCAATCCCCACAAGAGGTGACATTGATATTTCTCGCAAACCGGGAACCCAGATGAATGATTCACCGAGCGACAGCGATGTTTCCCAGCGCTCATCACGGCAAATTCCTCCCCGCCCTCCTCCCCGTTACCATCTCTCAGCATCGCCCAACGGTGGAGACCGTACCCAAAAGGCGTCCTCTCTTCCCACATCTAAGTTTACTAGTGCGCCTCCGGCGCTTCCTGTCCGTCGAAGTACCATTCTCAGCCAAGATCCTCCATCATCTCTACCACCGCCGCTTCCAACACGGTCTCAACTCAATACACCAGATGTAGCTGCAACTGAACGCAAAGTTTTCGGGTCGAACAAATTGCCTCCTCCGCCGACGCGCACAATAGCGTTAGGGGACAAGCTACCGCCACCACGTCGTCCTGCCTCACCTTCGTCCGAGGATGAGTCTGCGGAAGAGGATGAGCCGAAGGTCCAGGTAGTGGATCTTATGCCTGATAGCAGTGCATCGTCTAGACGTCCGCCATCGCTGGGTTTCCGCGATGGGTACCCAGAACCACGGATTCACCTACACCCGCAAACGGGATGCATTATTCTGTCAGGATCACATGCAGTCGTCGGCCATGGGCACCACATCAAGATATACAATTTAGCGGTATCGGATTCACCTGCTTTCACTGTCGACACCAAGGAATTGGGACTGAAAGACTCCAAAGTGACTTGCATGGAGATCCGGCCTACGGTGTCGACGGCTGACCGCGGGTTCTTGGTGTGGATCGGCACCAAAGAGGGGCATATCTTCGAGTTGGATATACGTACCGGGACCCCGCGCGGCACGAAATACGCCGCCCATCTGCATCCTGTTGCACACCTTTTCCGCCATGGGCGCTCGATGATTTCGTTAGACGAGTCTGGCAAGACATTGATATTCTCTCCCGACCCCGTGGACAACGAAGATGTCAGTCTGTTCACGACGACGCCGCGCGTGATGCGCACGACGGACAAGCAGGACTTTGTGAAGGTGATCGACGGCAAGCTGTGGACAGCGGCGCGGCTAGAGCACCATGGCATCCCCGCCGCGCAGCGTATGCCAGTCATTCGCGTGTACGACATATTCAACCCTGCCGCGGCAGGGCGCTCGCTGCTGCCGACTGAACACGTCGGACCGGTGACATCGGCGACGATAATCCCGACCCAGCCGCGCATGGTATACGTTGGACACGAGGAAGGGTACATCTCGATGTGGGAGCTGGACACCGAGGACGGGTTCCCGGCATGCGTCGAGGTGATGAAGGTGTCGGTGTCGGACGTGTTGAGTATCGAGGGCGTCAACGATCGACTATGGGCGGGCAGCAGAAACGGGATGATCTCAGCGTACAGCGTCACTCAACGGCCGTGGGTCGTCACCAATTGTTGGAGCGCACACGCTGGGGTGCCTGTGCTGAAGCTGTCAGTCAATTACTTTGCGGTGCCGCATGTTGGAAGGCTATGTGTCGCGAGCGTGGGGCGCGATGATCATATGCGCATATGGGATGGGCTGCTGGGATCAGACTGGATTGGTGAGTGTTACATTCTATGGATCTGCATAAGCGATTCTAATGACACTGATTATAAAGATAATGAGCTTGTGAAGAGCGAAACGTCGTTCTCATCTTTCCAGGACTTGACAGTGCTCGTTGTGTCCTGGAATTGCGATTCTGCGCGACCCGATTCTCTGACGGGTGAGAATGAGGAATTTTTCAACAATGCACTGCACAGCGTCGAGTATCCGCCCGACGTCATCGTATTCGGCCTGCAAGAGGTTATTGATCTCGAAAGTCGGAAAATGGTAGCTAAAAATGTCATCCTCGGGGGCAAGAAGAAGGCAGAAGACGGCGGTCTTTCCGATAAAGTGACTGGAGCCTACAAGCGGTGGTACGATCGCTTGATTATTGCGGTGAGGACTGCAATGCCGAAGGATGTCCCTTACTGTGTTGTACACACGGAGAGCCTCGTTGGCCTGTTTACGTGCATTTTCGTGAAGAATAGTAAACGAGGGATGTTTGACGATGTATCCATAACGACGATTAAGCGTGGTATGGGCGGGCGGTATGGGAATAAGGTACTGTTTCCTGCTTCAACGACGCATATATCTGTGTGTTGAGTTTTCTTTTAGGGAGGGATCGTCTCGCGCTTTGTGGTCGGAGATTCTTCGTTGTGCTTCCTTAATTGTCATTTGGCGGCAGGCCAGAAAGCAGTCCGTCGCCGAAATGCGGATATTGCGAGTATGCTCGAAGACAGATCTGTGTTCCAGCCAACTGAACACCCACTCGCATATGTTGGCGGAGGTGATGGGGCGATGATCCTGGATCATGAGTTTGTCATCGTATGTTAATCTCTCTGAATGAGAATTGACCGCCGCTAATTTGCATATTATCAGCTAAATGGCGATCTCAACTACCGAATTGACCACCGCCGAGACGCTATCATTGCCCACATAAACGCCGGTGATCTCGCAAGCCTGCTCGTCCACGATCAGCTTCTGCGCGAAATTAAAACCAATCGAGCATGCCGATTACGAGGGTTCACCGAGGGCCTTCTCACGTTCAACCCGACCTACAAGTACGATCCGCGGTCGGACGAGTACGACACGTCCGAGAAGCACCGCTCGCCCGCCTGGTGCGACCGCGTTCTGTGGCGCTCGCGCGTCCCGACTCGCATCCGCCAGCTGCACTACCAACGGTACGAGGTAGATGTGTCCGACCACCGCCCGATATCGGCCGCGTTCGAAATTACGGTGAAGACCTTTGACGCTGAGGCACGAGAGAGCGCCCGCGCAAATATTGAGGCAAAGTGGGTCCGGGAGCAGAGCCGGCTTCTGGATCTGCTTTATGCGTTCTACAAGGGCCAAGCACTGGTATGATTCGCTTATCGTCGCTTCCTTTTCCTCGATTGCGCCACGTCGCAACCCACTGCATCTGGCCTGACATTACACCTATGCCAGGGCCAGTGGCACCTTAAAGTCGTACTTAATTCATTTCCTTCTAATCACGCACATCATTAACATCTAGCATGCTCCACCATCCATATGTATCATCGCCCTGGACACTCATACCTACATAAACTCTCCAATAATCATTAGACTACGAGCTCCAGCTGAGCGTCGAATCGAATGGTACCTACCAACTCCCGTGTATTATACACCCACAAATTGCTTTACAGACAGTCAGCCATACATGGTCTTCTTAAATCTATAAATCTATCGTCGAACTTCGAAGCAACGTCGAAGATAAGCTCGGCCAACGTGGCTGACTTGAAATGGGCCTAAGTCAATTGATTTTATGTGTAAGTGAGTGTGGGAATAGCCGATAAAGTAACTCTCTGAATTGCATCTTACAGGCTTGCCTTAGAACTACCACGACCTAACCCACTATTCGCTTCAGATGCACCGGAGCTAAAGAGCATCTTCGTACCCCACTCAAACCCACTCCCCTCAAATGCAAGACCATGCCCCAATCCCGCCCGCGCTCGTCAGTGTGCCACGGATAACGACGTTGGTCGCCTCTCTAGTTGTGGCTCTGTGTTCTGGAACGAACTACGTAGGTGCTTACTTCGGTTTGGAGCGATTTACAGAGCTGATTGAAGGGTGTTAAGGTATATTCAGGTGAGCGGGGAGCTTCCGAACGCGTCCGGATGAATAACAAACTGAGAAACCACCAGCTTACTCACCGCAGTTGGGTGCGAGACTAGGCATATCACATACTCAGCTCAATATCGTTGCATTGGCAGGGAATGGTGCGCTTTTTTGTTCGTGCATTATCAGGGTACTTACTCGATGCCAGTGGGCGTATATAGCAGCGGCCCAGTATGGGGCAAAATCGTAGACTCGCGAGGGCCGCGCATTCTGCTTGTGTGCTCATTTCTCTTCCTACTTGGAGGATATTCTGGGATGCGCTATTTGTATGATACGGGACTTCCTTCCGACGTGGAACACCTCTCCATTATTGCGTTCTGTACGCTAGTGCTGTTTAGCTACTTAACGGGTGCTGGCGGAAATGGCGGGCTTGTGAGTGCTGTCAATTCCACAGCCAAAACCTTCCCGGACAAAGCTGTATGATTTTAGCTTTTCTTGTCGATGCGTCAAATTAACCAGTAGTGCAGCGTGCGTCCACGACGGGTCTCGTTATCTCGGGATTCGGGCTGTCGGCATTCTTCTTCTCCACCATATCTCATCTCCTCTTTGCTGGAAATACATCGTCATTCTTACTTGTTCTCGCTCTAGGGACATCATGCCCAATGATTTTGGGTTTTTTCCTTGTCAGGCCTATTCCCTTACCTGATGAAGAGGGATACGAAGTCGTCCAGCCAGAAGAGGACCCAGATGCAATTACCACGGCCCTCATACCCAACAGCTCTAGCCACACCCATCTATTGGACCACGACTTTGTGGAGCCTGTTCACCCCCGTTATATCCATCGAGAAGAGAACATAGAGCAAGATGATAACACGCGGGAGGTCGAACTTGGTCCACCCCTACCAGATGATGTGAGGCAAGGCAGCCCGCAAATGTCAAACCGGTTGCGAAGCTTGAGCAGGGGCGCCGCCATTGCACACGACACCACCCCGAATGTCTACGGCAAGAAGTTGTGGGTCAGTGGCGATTTCTGGCTGCTGTTTAGCATTTTATCTATACGTGCGTGTATTACCTGATCTTTGTTCATTGGAAACGCTGACGATAACAGTGAGCGGAACCGGGTTGATGTGTATGAGTGTTCCATACCTTATGAATCCAAACGTCATCCTGATTTATTCATAGACATCAATAATGTCGGATCGATGTCGCAGGCGCTATATGCTCATAATAATGCACATTACGACGAGGTTGAAGCCTCAGGGTGGCAAGCCGCGCAAGTCTCTGCAATCAGTCTCATGAATTTCAGTGGCCGTATATTCATCGGTGCGTTATTTACCATGAATTCCTTCAAAAATATTGAAACATTGCATACAGGCCTCGTCTCTGATTTCGCAAAGAATAAATATGGAATGCCACGCTCGTACTGTCTTGTCCTGGTCTCGTTTTTCTTCTTCATTTCGCAGCTTGTTACAGCAACGGAAGATCGGATTGAGAACCTATGGGTTGCGAGCGCCCTCCTCGGACTCGCGCACGGGAGTGTGTTTTCTCTCTTCCCCACGGTTTGTCTGGAATGGTTCGGCATGCGTAAGTTAATCCATCTGAATGCAGAATACCATAAGCTAACACAATATATCGTGCAGCACATTTTTCCGAGAACTGGGGCTACCTGTCAATGTCTCCCATAGCCGCAGGCAACTTGTTCTCGCTGGTCTTCGGCCGGAACCTCGACGCGCATGACCCGGGCCGCGCAGATGAGGCGGTCCTTGCGCGAGTCGCCGCCTCCGCACCGCAGTGCCTCGAAGGTATCAAGTGCTATGTCGGTACCATCTACCTGACAGCTGGGGCGACGTTCCTTGCGATGCTGCTTAGCATATGGGCTGGATACCGCGATTATCAGAAGATTGCCGCTGCGCGCCACCAGCGGCGGATGCGGCGGAGCGTATCGACGTGGCAGGAGCACGAAGTTCATGATGCTTAGATGTGCTATGATTTACTATACATAATATGCCTTGGACTTTTTTATCGCGATATTGTACAGACTAGACCTAGAATAGCCAATGAATAGAACTTTTCTATTGGTACTGTTAGAATAATTATACCGCTTGCATTGAGATTGTTCTTAACGTGCAGTTGAACCTTGCATAGCGCCTGCGCTTGTTAGAAGGCCTGCTGTCGGAAAATGGCGGGCAGCAAAAAAATCGTATTATGCTTGTGCAGCTTATCTTTTAACTGGTTCAGTACGTTTTGTATCGGAGTCGAGTATTACTTTTATAGGTATAATTATTGGCCTGCTAGATTTCAGGCATTGATGCTGATGAGGTTGGTAAGAAAGAATGCTCATGACAAAAGTCTTAGCATCATTCAAAGAGTCAAGTCAATAATTTCACCGGGGATGAAAGGCGTAGTTTCACTCTTGACTTTCTTTTTAGGTCGTTTGTCCTTCGACTTAGCTGCACGCTTTGCAAGTCGCACTTGTTCCAGCTCGGCCTGGCACCGACGCATATAAGTAATTGCATAAATGTCAACAAAATCTACCACGTACAAGTAACGCCTGTTCCTTTTTGAGGATAACTTTGGGTATTTCGTCGTCGTCTTCGTCGCTCAGTTCGACTTTGATTTCCATGTGCCGGGGGCTATCTGAGGTAGCAGCCTCCACTTGATCTACAGGGATTGGCGGTGTGAGATGTGCAACCCCATTTGCTTGAAGCAATGCTGGAGAATTTTATCATAAATCTAGCTGAAGAAAGACATGACAGGATCGCAAGCGCTGACCGAGTGGCCGATACTTGAAAATAAAGGTGGCGATTATTCCACAATCGTCACATGTATAATGCGTGAAGGGAACTTGCTTTCGTCGCGCAACGGCGTCACCATATCTATAATTGTTCGTTGAGGGCTGAGAAAACAGCTTTCATTGCAATCTGAATACTCACCTAATCTGGTGAACGTAACCTTTTTTCGACTGCTCGTGTATTTTGGCTGGCTGCAAGGACCCTGAGTAGCTTTGGCTACTGCGAGGCAACTCCACTTTTGAACTCGTTACTTTCACTTTATGAACTACAACCTTGATCTCTCCCACATCTTGGGAGGAGTTGCCGAGGTAATTATCATCATCTAGCAACGACAACGTCACCGTCAACGACAATGATGATGGCAATACAGGCTCTGTAAATGCCACAAATAGGCAGAAAACTTACCTGTTAGCTCTATAGATCCGAAAACGAGGCGCCTCGACACATTACTAGAATCTTTGGCGTTGGTTATTGGACGCGTGGCATACTTAGCGGGGCCTGCCAATACCCATGAGTTGATTTTACTGCCGTCGACAAATATATTGACTTTAGCGTCATCTCGGTTCACTGTCACTTTTCGGTAGTTTATGCAAAAGGTCTAGGAAGCTGTCGTTCCATGAGTCTTTATCAGTAAGCAATGCGAGACTAACTTGATTTGTTTCTGACGGGATCCAGCAGGTCACTTCGTTCTTCGACTCGTTATAGCTTTCACTGTACTGCGGTAATACTTTCCCTTCGACACTGATCCACGCTTCGAATCCGTTGCAGGTTAGGTGCCGCTCAATGTTCTGCATAATGCAAGCTCTCTGAAATGCGGTGGACGGGTTCAGGTTGAAATTGGCTTGAAGTGTAAGGGCGCTAAAGGCCGGAATTTAACTTGAAAGAGTTGGAGTCCAGCGACTCCCACTTTCCCACCCATTATTCCCACTCATAATCGAAGTCGTGTCGAATTCGCGTCCCGGTTCTCCGGGAGGAGTTGGCCCTATTTTTCTTTCGGTCACTTGTCCTTCGACTTGGGCGCAGCGTGTGCACTTTATTACATTACGTGGTATTAAATATACATGATTATTGGTCTACTAAAATATGACGATAAGGAAACTGGATAGAAGGGACGACCATGACCGGTCATAGAGTTAAGTCGATAATTTCCCCTGGAACGAAAGGCGCCGGTTCGTTCTTGATCTTCTGTTTTGGGAGTTTATGCTTCGACTTAGCTGCACGCTTTGCAAGCCGTACTTGTTCCAGTTCGGCCTGGTACCAACATATGTGAGCAGTTGGATGGAATTCATCAAACCTACAACGTACAATTAATGCTCGTTCCTTTTCGAGAATAACTTCAGGTATATCGTCGTCGTCTTCGTCGCTCAGTTCAACTTTAACATCCTTTTGGGGGGCTCTATCTGGGGTTTCAACCTTCGCCTGATCTACCTGAGGGACGGGTGGTGCAGCTAGGGGGTGCGATGCCATTTGCCTGGAGTAATGCTGAAGAAATTTTTGCTTTCGGTTAAAGGTGGACATGATAGAATTGTAAACACCAACCAAGTGGCCGATATCTGAAAACGAAGGTGGCAATTATGCCGAAATCCTTATAACAATGGTGCATGTAGGGGACTGGCGCGCGACGTGGTGCGACGTCTCCATATCTATAATTACCCGTGAGAGTCAATAAGACAACTTCTACTACGGTAGCGTATAATCTGGCTGCTAACTTGATCTGGTGAGCCAGGCCTTTTTTCGCCCGCTCGTGAATTTTGGCTGGCTTGAGGGTCTCGCGGTGTCCAGTTGACGGCAACCTCACTTCCCCTTTCGTGATTTTCACTTTACGGACAACAAGTTTGATTTCTCCCACATCTTGTAGGGAGCTATCCAGATAATTATCGTCATCTGGTAATAACGGTAGCGTCAATCGCAAGTCAATCGGCATTGACAACGACAATGGCAATACTCCATGACGCATGATACTGCACACGGGCAGAAAACCTACCTGTTAGCTCTATAGATCCAAAAACGAGACGCCTAAACTCATTTCCAGAAGCTTCGAGGGTTGATAGTTTCTTTTTGCGGTATTTACCAGGGCCTGTTAAAACCCACGTGCTTGGCACTCGATTTCCATCGATAGATACTGTTACTCTGGTGACATCGCTGTCTATTACCACCTTTTGAAAGTACACGCTAAAGGCCTACAAAGCTTTCATATCAGCGAGTCGTTTACAAGGAATCTACGTGATATTGACTTTATCTGTTTCAGAAGGAATCCAGCAGGTCACTTGGTTCTTCGCCGCGTCATGTTCTACACTATACACTGGCAATGCTTTGTCTTCGACGCTGATCCACGCTTTGAGTCCGTTGCAGAGTAGGTGCTGTTCTGTGTGGTCCATATGCGAGTCCTCGGCTCAAATTCAGAGCCCAAGTGGAAAGATTTTGTCTGGGAAAGGTTGGTGAAAGGCAAGTGAAAGATTATGTTTGGGTTAGAGAAGTCAAGAAGGAGTTGAAAATTGAAATTGCTTTGAACTAGTGTGTCACACTATTCAGGGGTTCGTTCACGTGCCTGCGTGACACTTCGCGTTGGCGCGTGCCACTTGTCACGGTCGCGTACGGCAAGAATTCCTTCTCTGAATATTGCTGCATTATTTTGTGGTATCCTAAGGCTCTGAGAGAAAATGAGAGAGTTTTAGGATCTCATAAAACATTTCCGGCGCGATGGTCATCCGATTTTCCTCTGAGTCCGAGTTGAGTCCGACTTTGGTCTGAGGTTGAGGTGGAGGACTCAGAAGAAATGAAGAACGTGCCTTTCTAAATTTACTTTTGCCCTTGTCTCGTCCTTCCATCAACCTTTCATGAGCGTATATTTTGTGCAGAGAACAGAGAGCATACACGGCGGATTTTCAGTGTAGAAGTGCTACTGTGCCATGACCATTAACTTGAAACTTCTAAATCTCATTCTTACTTCCTGCCGGCGGGAGGGACCAAAATTAAGTTCGCGGTCTTCACGCCTTATTTACACCATTTTTATGCATGTGCAATATGTGTGTTAGTGTCATAACATCAAGTTAATAACCTCCCTAGGAATGCAATGCACCTTTTTGCGCTTGAATTTCTTGCAGGTTTATCGGCGGTGTCCTGACTCCTTCGATCCGGCGGCGGGCTTTGGAAGTCAAACTTATTCCAGCTCGGCCTGAAAGGTACCGATTAATTAACTGGATCTGTTTAAGACTGATACGCATAATTGACGCCTATTCCATGGAGAATAACTTCGGGTATCGCGGCGCCTTCATCGCCACTGAGCTGAACTTTGATCATGATGTCCGTTTGGCGAGAACTTCCAACTTATGGGTGCCCGTTAGCACTTTTATTATCCGCACATACATAACGCACTGACAAGGGTGTAAGCTTAAGGATGGAGGCCTCGGCGTATGCCGAGGCGAGAGTCTTATAAGGAGCGGGCCCCGAATTCGACTCTCTCTCTCTCTCTTCTTCTTTTCCTCTGATCCTTCCATAGCTGTCTTTGTAGTCATTCCCGAATCCACGCGCCGTTCCTGCTCGTTTGGTTTCATTGTGAGTGTCTTTCCGAGGCTCGTGAGCGCAGTGTTGTCCGCACTCCCAGAGTGCGGTCTTCCAAAGGGGCAGGCTCGATCTGAAATTTGTCTACTAACAAATGGTGGAATTAGGGAAAGTGCCATCCCACGGCACAGGCGATTTCCTGTTGGATTCGGTGCCTTGTTGTGAGGACCAGCTCTACAAAAAATGAGCAGACAAATCATGTTCATCGAAGCGAAAGAGACCGGGAGCGTCTATTTATGGAGGACCCGATTTGGGTGGTCAGGGCCATGGCCTATTCGGCCAGATCTGGGAGTGGTTTTTGAGGTCCGCCAGTGGGTCTCCTTGGCCTTATCGCACACTCTCTCCGGTACATCGCTCGAGATCAGAGACCACGTCCGTCCCCAGTGTAAGTCATCAGCCACAGCCCCTAATGTCCTTCCGCATCCATCTCATGCGCTCCCGTCGTCGTCCTAGCTGTCCAGTGCTGCGCGGTCGCACGCTGTTCGTCGCCGTCCATGGACCCCTTCAACATGAACATCGCCCAGCCCCGGAATGCGCTGCCGCACCAGAACATGAATCCCGAACAGGTGCGCCTCGCCCATGTGTCGGGTAACCGACTGATAAGATGATCCTGTCGCAAGGAAATGGAGCGCCAGCTGCTCGAGTTTAGGCGCACTGTGACAATCATCATATGGACAAAGGTGAGGGACCAGCGGTACTGTTATTTTGATACCTGGCTAATATGGGTATGCGAGGCGAATGTAGAGCCGTTACGGCTAGTCTGCTCTATCCCCACTTTTCCATATTTCCAGCTGGCACACATCCCCAACATCATCGAGGAGCTGGGTCTCTCGGGCTCGGCGTATCTGGACACCTTCGTGTCAGCCACGAGCCAATGGGAGCAGCACACTATCACGTCTGTCAGGCTTATCGACACCCAGCAGCGCCTGATCTACAAAATCAGGCGCTCGCTCATGGAGGGTCTGTCAGAGGAAGAATGCCCCACTTTGCGCGAGGAGCTGCAGCTGCAGCTGCACCGCAACAGCATTGGTCGTGGGAGTGGCGAACCATCGCCGTCTATTAATGCGCAGGGACTAGCCTCGCCAACGGCGCAAGCCAACGACGACGTCAAAATCGGCGACATCCAGACCAAAAATGCCCTGAAGCGTGCCGCGCCGGACCACGACGGCGCGCACAACTCGAAGGTGCACATCTCGCGCGACTACTACATGGCGCACAGCGGCACGGGCAGCATGAGCGGGACCAGCACGCTCGTGTCGAGCCCGGGCAGCGGCAACCCCTCGCCCGCCGCAGCCTCGACGAGCGCGCAGCAGCAGCAGGACAACGTGTACATGTACCAGCAGAACCCGGTGTTCTACGGCGGGCCCGGGAGCACGGACACTTCGTCGCTCCCGCCGTACCTGCTGCAGCCCGCGGCGTCGGCCGCGCCGATCCCGTACCACCCGCACCCGCCGCTGAAGCGGTGGCCGAACGACTACACGGTGTCCGAGCTCTCGCAGGGGTTCCACGCGATGGACCTGCTCATCTCGCAGAGCCCGACGGGGGCGAGCATGACGCAGCGCACGGCGTTCGAGCGGGTGTTCGGGAGCCGGTATGTGAAGAGCACGGTGTGCCGCCACCGCGCGGTGTGGCGCAAGGCGCCGCATGGCCTGCGCCAGCAGTTCGAGGAGATGGGCACGGACGACCGCGCGTGCTGGGGCGAGTTCGTCCGTCGTGTGGAGGGCCGCTCGCCTGCGAAGGCCGGCGGGTCGATCGGCAGCGACCAGGGGAGCGTGCTGGGCGACTACCACGACCAGCAGACGCCGTCGGATGGTGACGACGTGCATGTCCAGGAGCCGGTCATGAACGGCATCCACGGTCAGGCTGGGAATGGGCTCGACCACGAGCAGCAGATGCACGCGCAGCAGCGGCATGTGGAGCAGTGTGTGCGTTCTCTTTTCTCTATCGGGCACCTTTGCTCAGTGTTCTTTTTTTTTGTGGAGGTATGCGCATCACAACGGGAACGGCCACAGCGTGGTGCACAACCCGCAGCACAGCGGCTGACTAGGCCCGGTGTTGTGACGCACCGGATACGCAAGGCTCTAACTGAGTGGGTGGGTGACTGACTGAGGGCTGTCAGACGCAAAAGCATATGGACACGCGGACGCGCGCGCACAAACACGAGGCCGGCGCCGCTACTATCAACAACGACAACTATGGACTGGCTAATCTTCCGCTATCGGCTGCGACATCTCACTTACTACCTATACCTTCTATAGGCAAACTACCTGCCTCACTGACCTGACCTGCCCGACTATACCGATCGACTCGTCTGCGGGACCGACATTCTAATCTCCCATGTTCGTGTTTCAATTCTTTCCTTTTCGGTCTTTGTTCTTGTATTCTCTGTTATTCGTTCCTTCTCTGCGATCTCGTTCTCGTTCTCGTTCTCTTTCACACTGGTTTGGTTCTTTTTTTTCATGCTCGAAATGATGATGACTCGTATGCGTACATTAGGTCTGGCTTTTTCTTTTATTTATGGGTTTATACCGTACCGGATAGTATGTACTGAGTATGGGGCGGCGGGTGTCCGCCGTGTATAGTAAGTACTTATGTAGGTCCTACATGTATATGTAGTTGTAATTGTATTCCAATGCGTGACGCAAAGTATCTCAATGACTCTGAACAAAATCCAACTTGTCGGTTACATATAAGTATACCTATCGGACGTAGGAAGGAAGGAAGATAGTATCTCATTTTCTGTAATCAAGCTGTCAACTACCGCGTTATAGATGAGCCAACCATCCCAAAATATACGCAGCGTAGGACCTACTCCAAGCGCCTAATTCTCATGGGCACCTTCGCTCCTATCTCCCCCGCGACCTTGGGCCGCGGCAAGATCGAAGGGTGCTTCTCGATCTTCGTGGCTGGGCCGTCTGGGAATGAGAAGGTGTAGCTGCTTATCAAGACGAATAGGATGGCCTGCCACATTCCGGACGACGAAATGTCAGAGTTCCGAACGAATGTCAGAGTGTCAATCAGTCATGCATGCATTCATCGCGCAAGACCGCCTGACTGGCGCGGAACTTGGAACTTGGAAGCGCACCTTGAGCTCCGCGAGCGCGAACGTCTTCCCCAGGCACGTTCGCGGGCCGTCGGAGAACGAGAGGATGTGCCGGTGGCCCTGGATCTCTTTCGCTTTTGCGATACCGCCGCCACCGGCGTCGAGCCAGCGCTCGGGCTCGAATTCCTTCGCGTTTGAGCCCCAGAAGACTTCGGCACAGTTCATGTATCGGATGGGGGAGGTGACGACCGTGCCCTTCCCGATGACGAGGCTGTGCGTCTGCACCCCCGATGCGGTGGTTAGGGGGGTGGAGAAGGGGATGATGTCGTCTTCTGTCGCCTGGAAATTAAATAATAGGATTGCGGTCAGCGGGGACTTGGCCGGGTGGAGTGTATATAAGTGGCGGGGCGTACGACGCGCGTGGTCTCGTGGATGGGCGGGTGCAGTCTGAGTACTTCCTGCGTGACTGCGTCGAGGTAGGGCAGCAGCCCGGATGAGAGCTGGTCGAACGTTGGGTTTGTCCCGGAGAATTGGGAGAGCTCGTCGCGCAGCTTTTGTTGTTTGTCTGGTTTTTTGCAGAGCTCGATGAGCGCCCACTGGAGTGCTGTCAGATATGAGAAGGAGAGGCGGAGGGGGCACTGACTGTGAAGGTTACTGGATAGATAACTGTCAGTAATGGAATAATTTATTATTTTCAGAACGTACTGGATGGTGTTTCGTAGCCTGCACATAAAAGTTTTTCAGACTTGACCCTGTAGTCCCGCTCAATAGAATATGCTGACCTGCCAATAATAAAACGTTCTTGATGGGCGGAAAGAAAAGTAAGACTCGTCAAATATCCGGTATTTAAGCCAGCGCACCATCTTTAATTATTTCTTGGTCAATAAATTGAAAAATTCCAAAAGAAATTGAGAGGAACTTACTTGAGCTAATATTTCCTCGGGCGACATAACCGAAGACGAAGTGCTTGCCTTGACTAAGAGAAAATTCTTTTCAGTCCAATAATCCAGCCAAAATAATATCTGCCTACCCAAGAGCCCGATTATACTCCTGTCTTCACTGATTCCTTTTTCGCTGCCTTCATTACCTTCGCGGTTTCGCGAGAGTAGCTCTTCGGCGATCCCCTTCATCGTTGCTTTAAGACGCTTAAAAATCAGGTTCTCCTTCGTGGGGAGTTTCTGCAAGATCGGGAACACGGGCCCCATGAGGAACACGAAGCGCGAGAAGAGACCGGTGTCCCCGCTCGCGAAGGAGTCAAATACGTCGACCACGGCATTTTCCTCGCCGTCGAGAGCGTGAAAGTCGTGCCCGAATCCGGCGATGCCAATCGCGTCGAGGCTGAAAATTTTTTAAAACGGGGAACAACAGCCAGGGGGATACGATCTTACGTGACGTGATTCATCCTGGGTACTTGTGTGAACAGCTGATCATGGAGTCGAATGCGGAACGTACCAGCTTTGAACATCGATGTCAGCCTCCCTTGACTTTGGGGCCGCATCGAGAACTAAGTCCCAGATTCCTTTCAGCTTTCAGGGTGTGTTAGTCACCGCTGGGCTGATGATCGAATTGGTAAATGAACCTTGTACGTTGCGTCATAGAAGACTGGGGTTAACTCTCGAACTGCAGCACTGCTGAATGCAGGCGAGAGTGCCTTGCGCTGCCTGTAAAGCGTGAGCGAAAGATATGTATGGGCCATCATATATCTCGCACCTGCGATGGCTTTCACCTTCCGCCCAAAGCAACCCACGTCCGAACTGGAGGAGAAATCAAAATCTTTCGTATGTCCGAACAACAACAACGACCGACCAGGTTCTCGATAAAAATCCGTGACACTTTAGTCTGGACGTAGCCGAATGTTTCCTTCGAGTAGAAATGGGCGTTTGCCCTCGGGTCGCAGATCACTATCTGGCTTGATCCAAAGCCCCCAGGAATCGTGAAAGCAGGCCCATATTGCGATGCCCAATCTTCAAATAGCGCATCAGGATCCTCGGCCTCGTTAATGTGGCGATGTAGTCCAAAGAGAAAGCTAGGATTCGTTGGTCCATTAAGCGCAGTTGTTTTATCCCTTACGACGGCCACAATTTTTTCGAGGGCAAAGTAGAAGAGCCAAGACGCAGGAAGCAAGAGAGAAATCGTCAAGTAAGGCCTCAGATAGAGGGATGCGCGTAGCCATAGCCACAGCGTAGCACTAGCGCTCAAATCCACAGCTTCTGCAGTAGAATTCATGGAGGCCAAGATTGTGGTGCGATATCATACCATCGTTCGCTTTATGGGAGATTTGTCGGTCATTTCTCTGTAACGGTGGATGGCCAACAAGCAATTTTGAGCAAATGGGTATTGTCCATGGACTTCTTGTCCGCTTATCGAGCATCGTGGCGAGGACCTACAATCACAATATACATCAGTCCGGCGTCCTTCCAATTGGAATAGGTAATTTTATACGGTGGCACGCGGTCAATATGCCGGGATGTCTGTACCACAACTAGCCACATGTCGTGAAACGAGGTCGAAAGAGTTGTCTAGACGTTGGAGTGGTTGTATATGTTATCTCCAAGTAGAACTGATCATGAACTAGTCGTGTCCCGCTAGATTCAAAGTATCTCCATGAGCTCCCAGTAAGCCGACGATCGAGACACTTTGCTTATGTGAATTCAGTCCCTTGGCCGTCGGTGTCTAACTGATATCTGCTGAACTTGGGTTTGTTTAGTGGGCTACTTCGGAGGAGGAACCCCATTGGAAGTAGATGGAGCAAATGCTTACTGCATCCAACTTGGATTTTTGGCTGTAATGCATTGGGGTATGAATTGGACTGGCCGGTCACTGAACTTGCACAGAACCGAATCACTGGCACAAGCGGTCAATTACGAAGGGCCTCCTTATGTGTTGGTCCGGGTTTCAGTCTACCAGAGAATACCGAGAGGGTTGGTTTATAGGCAAGCGGTAAAATTGCGGTGATCAGGCCCAGGCGTAATACTTAGTGGTAGTTGACTGCGAACAGACAGTGGCCGGGTTGAATCAAGGTTGAATCTGAGCGCAGGTACTCTCGGTAGCGGCACGCCGGCACCGGACTGAGCCGTGTTCCTATTTGCCGATGATCGACTTCGAAGCGCGTCCTGGCCACCCTTAGCTCAAGACAAGTCTGCCCCTCGCACAATAGGTTCAAATTGACTGATTATTTGTGATCCATGTTGTCCAACTAGTTATAACGGGTCAATAACAGCTTGAGTATATCGGTTGCGTAAGCATTGCTAAGTACTACAGTCGTCCTGGGGCTCTTGAGTCATTCGGCGCAGACTCGCAGTTTTGGTTTAAATAATTCAGAAATCTGTATTCGGCGATAGGTACGCAGTCCTGAAAACATCCAAGCAACAGGAGTTCCGTGCTAATCGTGTGTTTAATTTTCCCCCGATAGCTATTTGTTCTCCGAGTATCCTACCTGGCGCTCGCGCCGTGGGTATTTCACTACGGATTCGAGTATAAAAAGTACCTCAAAAAGCTTCCTCGACCTCCGAGTCGCGTTCCTGAGGAGTTCCTCTGTACAGATAAATTATTTTAAGTAAGTAGTAATACTGGGAGTATGGCATTTCTCATTCGACTCGGATGAAAATATGAATAGTAAATCCGCGCTGTGAAATTCGAAACTCGTATGTAAGATGAGGAAACCCGTTCAGACACCTCTGAAACAGCGAAATCATCTCTATACTGATTATTTCTTGATGAAATAGAGTGCTGTATTATTTATTGATTATCAAATGATTATTTACTAGAGGAGGTGTGCTGGAATGATATTCTCAAAAAAATTTGATGTGTAGGGCGACGCATTGGCACTGAGAAGAACAATTCATACCTTATACGTTACTAGAGGCCACGCGTCAGATCACATTTCTTACGATAGCCGTTGTAGACACGGGCGCTTGATTTAGTGTTGTACTGGCGGCGAGGGTTGGTAGCTGCTCGCATAGCCACAACGGTGATCTGGAAGTACATCATGTAATTACTTTCCATGAACATATCACAGCCTCTACTCTGATAGCTCTTTATAAGAGCAGTATTCTTCTTGTGCTTATAAGATGATTCCTTCGAGAATGGAATACGATCTTTTGTGAGTTTTACCTGAGATTTTCTGCAAAGTCTCCAATACTAAAACGCGAATAGAACAGGACCGGTTGTAAGTCGATTCTTATCGCCTCTTCCGAGCTAGAATTTTTTATGTGAGATGTACTAGTTCATAGGTTCCATTCTCAACTGGGGATTTTTTGGAATATTGGCTCTCCAAGTTTGTAAGTTGCTCTAATCCACGCCTTTTTATTATGTGATCTCTTATTGGCAATCGTTGGTCAATCGGCGTAGACAATTTCCACAAGTTTTTTCCTAGAGAACAGTTGAGCATCAAGATCCTCGGCAAGTAGCTCTTCAATATTCAATCTTGGCCCGTAAATTTCCAATCGTTGTCTGTTTCTTTAGTGTACAGTCTCTTTGCCCTCGACACGGTCCAAAGCGCGTTCGCTACAATCTTTGCCTGGGAAGTTCTAGCTTCCGGATGGGGTGATCCAGCAGTCTTCACCGGGTTTTCCTGGTCCGGTGTAACGATTCCCATTATGACAGGCCTCGGTACGTTCATGTCGGACATGCAGACGAATTTTAGTATTTTAAACCCAGAAATTTGAATAGTATCAGCAATTGTTCAGTTATTCTTTGCACGGTGATTTCTTCCAAACAGGCTTTTTGACTCGTCTCATATGCGCTCTAGGCGAATATGGGTTTTGAAGCCCGAAAGCGTAGTGGCCCATTGTTTGTCGATCTTGATTGTGATGGTGAGCGGTTTTATATTTTTTGGATCAGTCGTCAACAGCTCCTTGTGGTAGTGTCTGATGATACTCGACATAGATAGCGTTACTACAGTCAAGTAGTGCTTTTGCAGGTGGAATCAAGGTGAGAATGTTCAGTGGTAACTACGCTTGCTTGCTATTAATCCACTTCAGTTCGCCCTTGCAAGCAATATTGAGCAATTTTCGGCGCTCACACCAATTGTGAATGTATGTCGATTTGCTTGTGCAAAAAGGGAGAAAGGGCTCTAAGACTCTAGTTTCCTCACAGATATGGCTCTCTGGTAGCGCTGTCTGTGACATCCTCATCGCGGGAAGTATGATCTGGATTGTAAGTATGCTCCGTTTTATACTTATGTTTCACTTATGTTATAACTTGATTGCTCGCCGCTCGGCAGTTGACGGCGGCGAGAGGCTCGTCGGCTTCCGAGAAGACTGGTTCGCCCATTACCGAACTAATCGTCAACGCCGTGGAGACCGGTCTTGTTACGGCCGTAACTGCACTGGCAGATATTTTGTTTATCAAGATGAGGACCAAGCTCGTTTACGAAGTCCCGTATGTCACCCGATCCACTGCCAAATCCACGGTTTTGCTAGTGTGGATAGATTTAGATAACTGGTTCTCTTTTCTAGGGCTTTATTATTCGGAAAAATGTGTGATGTACTCTCTCTGGAATTTTATGCAATAGTTCTGATCAAATTGTGCATCAGGTATTCTATCAGTGTTCTCGTAATGTTGAACGGAAGACTGCATGCTCGTTCCGCGGCACCGGCTTCGCATATGTCGACTGGCATAATCTTTTATCACTCAAATCACTCCACCGACTTGGATGCCGAGAGTGTTTTCCATACTTCGACCGGTACAGCGGAAGATAATGTTACTGCGAGCAGCATTTGCAATGACAATGAAAGGGTTTGATATCCCTACCATTAACCAAATAAGGCATTTATTCCAGAAAAGGTAAGGTTCCACAAATAGACCTCTAAGTACGTCGATACCCCTCTTATCGTGGGGTGAGTAAAACCATAAAATTATAAGTAGTGAATTAGAGGATTACAGGTATACTCCTAATATAAAAATTTAAGAGGAACTGGGCTCAGGTCAGCCTAATGTGCCTAAGTAACGAGAACAGGATGGACTTTCGGCCGTGTCCAAATTTTCCCCAACAGCGACTGCGGGATCCATTTGACCGCTTATCTAATTATCCACGAAAAAGTTCGTTCAGGAAAACTGCAGAATTTTGTGTCTAGTTATCATGAAGCCAATGAAAAAAGAAGCCAGCCGTAGAAAACTTTAAACTACCCACAACTCGCGGCAGAACTCCGGGAAACCTCCGGGCCGTTGTTAGTAAACAACGATCAATCTGAATCTGTCCAGTACCGACTCAACATTCTCTGTTCGCTACATTCATCATTACGCCTTTCTAGACGACATCATGGCCGCCTTGGGACCTCAACCGCTTCCACTCAACACCTACGATCTCGCCACCGAGGTAGCTGTCCACGACGCTTATGAGCAATGTTTGATGATGGAGGCTAGTGCAGGGACGGACACGTACCATATGCTTGCCCGCTGCCTGGGTCACTTCATTCGGGAGCTCTCAAACGAAGCGAAGGAACTCCTCGTCCAAGATATCGCTGAGTGCTCTGCGGACTGTGATAAGATGAAGTCTCTGTCGTGGCTCTATATCAGTCATTTGATTCGACTTTGTGAGCCTTTCTTTATGCTCAATGACAGTTTGGCAGCTACTCACTCAATTTCCTTCTTCTTTTCAGTTCGACAAAACAAAAGTTGCACCCCAACGTCATTAGAGCTCTCTAGTCGATCATCATTTGAGATGCAGAGGGGCGTTTCTATTGAGGCCATGAAAACGGTTCCAACTAGCCTACGGTCTACGAAACAGTTGGTAAGCATGGCAAAAATACGGCCACAAATTCTTAGCTGGAGCTTTAATATTGACCATTGACTCTCTTTCATTGAAGGCATTAAAACGTGATAACTACCGCTGTGTTGTGACTGGTTGGGCGGATACGTCGAGCCTCGATACCATGGAAGTGGCAGACTTGCAGAAGTACAATTTAAGCCCGGCCTCTGTTCATTGTACCACCAACTACTGCCACATCTTCCCCCCTTCGATCGACTGGGGGTTCGATTCAAATGATCCTGCAGAGAGGAAGGTAGCCTCATTTATTATTTTCCTCTCGATTCTTTTAACATACCTCAGAATCAAGATATAGGAAACATCCGGGCTATCATCGAAAGCTGCAGGCGCATTGATATCCTTTCGGATCCCGACTTTGATGAGAACATTCGTCACCTTGAGAATGGATTTACGATGGAAATGGGGCTGTGTGTGATGTACGACAAGCTCGAATTGTGGTTCGAGCACGATGCAGTGAGTAACCAATATACTTTTTCTTTCTCTGCCCCCTGACTCCCTCTCAGGACGATACCTACAGAATATGTGCATTGGATCCTAAAAATTTTCCTTTCTTCGGTCTGCCGCCCAACCCTACTATCACATTCACGTCCACCAATCCCTCCCTCCCTCTTCCCGATTCTCGGTACCTCAGGCTCCACGCAGCCGTCTGTCGAGTGGCGCACTTGTCCGGCGCTGCTAAATATCTGGATCTGGAGGATAAGGCATTTGAAGAGCTGGGGGTGTTGGCGCGTGACGGCTCCTCGGCCGATCTCTTGGCCTCGCGACTCACGCATCTCGCGCTCATGGTGTAGGAGTAGGATTTTACCATTTTATCCTTGCGTTTCTCCAGGAACCCAGAAGGGTAGGTTATGCGCTGATTTTGCCTACTTTAAACTCTACCCATCCACTGATTCATGGTATACTAGAAGCGCGTTTCGAGACAGACAAAACGGCAGTTGACGAATGGGACAAGTTGAAGTTCAGAAGGATGATTTGCAATGTCGTCAAAGTCGCCGTTTTACTGCTATTGGTCAAACAACGGAGACTAGATGGAAACCAAGTAGAGCCTCGACAACCGCAGCGCCGCAGATTTACCGGCACTTCGACATAACGCCTTGCTAAATTCATCAAACAATGAGCGAAGCCTCTCCGGAAGGCATACTCATGTCAAACATATGGGCAAAGGAGATTTCTAAGCGCGGAGAAGCATGGAACCTCTTCGGACTAATTGTCGCCTTCCATTGCATTTGGGAAGGAGGCTTCCTTCAAATCTCCGTTCATACATTCGTTTTTGAGAGTCGTTTGGGCTACTATAGTTCAACAATATCGTACAAGTAAAAACGAAGACGCGCCATCCCACCGGTCTGAGTCCTACACGCGCCACACCCGCTGGACCTCTCGTACTTGAGGCGAACCTTGTGGCGACAGTGCCGTAGTACGCGTTGGCCAAGTCGCAGCCCGTGCACGACGCGCGCCCCCCTCGCCGTCCGTGTATACGCCGCCCGCCCACCTGCTTGACGAGCGCTTCATCGCGCTCGATATTGTCTCCGCGGAGAATCCCCACGACAACCGCGCGCCTCTCTGCGAGCGCCGACCGTGCCCGTGCTCAAAGCACGTCGCTGCCCCTGGAAGTTCTTCGACAGGCGCGTGCTCCCCGCGCCGCGGCTCTGGCTCACCCTCGGCGTCGGCGTCGGCGTCGCACGCCTGCGTGGCGTACCACTCCCCGCACTCCGGGATCGCGCCGAGCGTGTGCGTATGGCACGGGTCGTCCGTGAACGTGCGCAGCGCCTCTGCGCGGAAGGTCGCGGACAGCTCGCCGTCCGCGTCGGCGAAGTCGTGGTAAGCGCCGCTGTCCGCGTCCGCCGCGTGTGTCCGCCAGGCCGAGGGCCGCAGCGCGAGGAGGCCGAGGCCGTCGAAGGGCCCGCTGTTGTCCTTCCGCGCGAGGCCTGCGATACCCAGCCCTAGGCCGTACGTTGCATTCGCCGCGGAGCTCCGCCGCGGCGCCTCCAGGGGCGCGTAGAATAGGTCGTCAGTGTCGTCGGCGTCGTTCAGATCGAGCGACGAGGGGAGGTGGAACTCGTCGTCGTCCTCGGAGGTGTCGCTCACGAGCGACATGTTGAAGAAGCTCAGCTCGGGCGAGAGGCAGTCCGAGATTTCTGCGCTGGATGGTGGGGGCGACGACTCCATGGGCATGTGGCTGAGCGATTGCGCGGGGGTCAGAGCGGGCGAGTTGCACGGCACGAGCGTGGGGCTGTCGAACTCCACCATGGAGTACGGGGTGGTGTCCATGTGTGTATCTGACGAGGCGGATGAGCTGGGTTCGCTGAAGGAGACAGGCAGGCATGTGCAGAAATGCAGTTTTGTTGGCTGGAGCCGAGGGACAAAGTCAATCGAGACCTTGAGCACTTAAGCATTTAATAAATAGCGGAAACATACCTCGTATATAGTGCCGCAGGCGCACGTATATTGCGCCTGGTCTGCTATATCACTGCTGGATTCATGGATAGGCGAATAGTCGCTACGATCTTGAGTCTCTGCTCCAGCGGCGCGGGAGGTGCGCAGGGTTTGTGATGAAACTTGGTTGGCCATGAGTGCAAGTGCCCGGGAGGAGAACAACAATTGTGAAAATGAGATGAGGATAGTGTTGAGCAGATTGGACATATATTGGCCGGGATGACTGCTCGGTGGGGGAAGATAGAGACAGTGGTGATGAGATAGGTTGTGGGGTTCAATAGATTGTGCGACGAAATAGGCTGTTGATAGATAGGATGTTGGTAGAAAATAGGTTGTGCTGTAGGATAGAAATGTGTCTGTACTGAATAGGCTGTTGTACGTTGTGGAAAAGGTGTTCATTTACGCCCCATTAAATACATTTTGAAATGAGGCTGACAGGATCTCGACTTATATTCGAGAGACAAGATCGGTGGTGGTTGACTCCTACTTACTGATTTCATCTCGTCCTAATGGTGTGCCACCAGCGGTATGATTAGTTTCGGATATCACTGACGCGCGTCTTCGCAAAGGCATCCCCGGAGCTCCTTGGCAGTAGAAAGAAGCTTTTTAAGTAAAAGAAGTTATGCAATACAGATAGATAATTAGCTACTAGCACAGTCGTTGTACACTGAGATGAGATGAGATGTATTCATTGGGCGAGGGATGCGGCGAAGAACGAAGAGTGCCACTGTTAATAATCAAAAGGGATTAATCATATACGAAGGGAGAAGGTCAGAAAGAAATAGCCAAAGTCCATACATATATCACTCGTCATACTCCGCGACCTCGTCAATGAACTCG
Source organism: Hypholoma fasciculare (assembly GCA_016801325.1). NCBI lineage: Eukaryota > Fungi > Basidiomycota > Agaricomycetes > Agaricales > Strophariaceae > Hypholoma > Hypholoma fasciculare. Next base: position 61,852 of record JAEKIV010000123.1, on the reverse strand, counting down.
TTCACCTCTTTGATGAGCTTGGTCACAAGCTCGTCCCGATCCCATTCCTTGCGGTGCCTCCAGGTCGTCCCAAGACACGTCGCCCGCAGCTGCTCTAGCTGCTCAATAGTAAGGGAGTCTGTTCTTGTCTTGAGTATATACCGCAGGTCGGAAATGAACGACTCCGTAATGTGGAACTCCGGCAGCGGAGGAGTCGGTGAACGCTCAACAACCATCGGCGTCGCGACACGTTCTGGTGGTGGCGTCGAAGTTGCAACAGGAGGAAGAGGTGAGCGGCGTTGATCCAGTACAGAATCAGTGTTCATGGCAGGGGAAGGATCGCGAAGTGCGTGAACTTGCGGAAGCGTTTTCTGAGGAGGCGGTGTTGGTGTGAGCGGTGCATTGAGCAACTGCGTGAAAGATTCAGTCCGAGGTTGACTGCTGTAGTGCTGGGGGTGGGGCGTCGAGTTGAAAGGATCTGTGGGATCCACCATCGGGAAATGGAAAGGGTCTCCATTAGTCGGCCGTGGAGCAAACGGAGGCACGATGTATGGTTGGGGCATAGGATTGAGTAAGATAGGGTCAAACCCGCTCGGCCGTTGAGGTGTGGTATCAACGGCCATCTGATCCGGGAACCTCTGGTCATCGTAGACGGGGTTGTAAGGGTGGAATCCATTTTGCGGGTGCAGCAAATTGGACATGGAGTTATTCATAGGAACGGGGAAGTTTTGAGGTTGCGGGTAGTGAGGCTGGTGGTTCTGCTCGAAGTGATGATTTGGGCTGAGGAAGTGCTGATGCATCTGGGATACCGGGCGGAGAGGCGCCATCGGCTCGATGTGGCCTGTATCGAAGCGGACAGAGTGCGAGGGCCTCGGTTCAGTGCCAGCTCTTGACGATGCAAGAGTGTCCAGCGGATCTCGGTCGTCGTCGATCTCATCGATGAGCCTCGAACGCTTGGCATTCCGCCCACCGTCTGCCATAGGCAAGCCATGTGCCTCGAGCTCAGACGGATTTGAGTCTACCCCGCTTCCTTCCTCGCCGCGCTGGCGTTTCAGCTGTCGCTCCAGCTTGCCAACGTCGGTAATCCTATGCTCGGGCTCCAGTCCTTCGTTCCTCGCACTCCTCCTGGCACCCACCACCACACCGTTATGCTCCTTCTGGCGTTCCTTGTCCTTGCCTTTTTCCTTCCGCCGCTCCTCTCTGCGCTGCCTCTCTCTGACCGCCGTCCGTTCGCAGTCCAGGCGGAGCTGTGGATCGAACTCCTGGATGCTGACCTCGGCAGCGGTGAACATCGCCTGCGCCTTGTGCAGACGATCCAAGTCCTCGTGCTGGCGCACCTGCGCGTTCCACAGAATCTTGCCAACGTCATCGAGGAAATCCTTCGGTATGAGGTAGCGGCCCTTGAACAATTCCGTCTGCATTCTTTCGAGATCCATGTCGCAGAGTGGTGGCTGCTGCACAAGCTGCTGCTGTTCCATTAAGACGCCATTCATGGACGGTCCATGGTCGCCATCGAGCATAGGCTGATCCTCTGATATATCAAGGACACCATTTGGCCCACGGTGGACGTCGATGGCAGTGGTTGTTACCGCATCCATGACCGCGTTCTCATTGGGATCGAAATTATACTCTTCCTATAAGCCAAAAAATCATTAACACACACGAGACACGCTTATATCGAGGAGAACTTACCGTCGCCTTTTTCGTGAACCGCTTGAATTTCCGCTTGAGCTCCGTCAGAATCGGTCCAAGACGATACTTGAGAAGAGTCAGCACGCGCTGGTCATGCTCTTCCTGCAACGCGAGCTCGGCCGCGGTAGGCTTCCGTGGCTCCAGCGGCGGGGCGATCGGGAGCTCCTCGAGCACCCGTTTACGTCTTTCCATCCCGTCTGCAAACTTATTCGGAGGGCGCTGGACGTCGTTCAGAAGGCCTTCGAAGAAGGCTTCTCGCTGCATTATGGAAGGAGCGGCGAGCTCCACCCGGTTATCCTTCGTAGGGCCGAACCAGGCTTTCACATCGCGAGGAAGCTCAGAGAAACTGCCGTCGACGACGGCGAGCAGGAGGATGGGGTCCGTCGGTGCAAGGGTATCAAGCATGGCACGGACCGTTGAGCGGGATGTCTCCGAGATGGCAGCGCACCACCCAACCAAAGAGGGTATGTATATCACGGAAGGCTGATTCCGCTTCGCCTCAACGAAGAGTTGCACGATCGCTGCCTCTGGGGTCTATACAGGGCGCAATGAATTAGATCGGCGTTTGTACAAAATTGCATTTGCGTACCCGAGTAGAATCGCTCATGAGCGAGCCAAGTTCGAGACTTTGGACATGGTATCCCTCCAGATGGTGGAGCGCGGCAGCGCCAATGTATCCTTGACCCATGCCTATCGGACCATGAATGACAACACGAGGGCGATACACTCGCAAAGTTTGCATAGCTAAAGCGATTACTAAGATCAGCCAAATGCAACATATCGCATCTTGCAGACTTACCTTGGGATAGCATCTCCTTCTCCAGCGCGCCTTCTTCCCCACCCTCGTCTTCAAATTCAGCCTCTTCCAGCGCACTGAGCTTCTTCTCAACAGGCATTACGCGATGTATCACCGATTTCACATTCTCCAGGGTGTCATCCAGCAAAGGGACAAGTTGGATGGGCAACGGCGTCGCGGCAGATGCAGATGATCGGGCGGAGGAAGGCACGAGCTCTAATGGAAGCAAAATTGACGGAGTCGTGTCAGTGAAATTGGCTCCGTCCAAGAATAGAGGAAATTACTTTTAATGGAAATCATAAAATCACGTAAGCCGACCCCAATCGTCTCTGGTTTCAGCAGCAGACGATCGTTGCTCTTGTACACTTGTGGGTATCGTCGCTGTATTGCATTCAGCGCGGCTTCGGTGCACAAGGCCTGCAAAACGAGAAAATGACCATCAGCGATCAGGGTGTCAAAGCCATTTGGGGTATACAGTTTCGAAAACTCACCCGAAGATCAGCGCCTCCGTAGCCTTTAGTTAATTTGGCCAAACCTACGACCTTCTCCTTAGTCTCCTTTTGCTTCTCTTCCGTCTTTTCGTCTTCATGGCCACCCCAGCCTTCCCACTTATTGGTCATGATACTCAGGATTTTCTCACGCGCCTCTAACCCAGGCAGGCCGAAGTAAAATTCCCTGTCGAAGCGTCCTGGGCGGCGAAGAGCGGGGTCGACAGCATCGGGCCGGTTGGTGGCTCCAATGACAACGACTTGGCCGCGTCCGTCCATGCCGTCCATCAGTGCGAGCAATGTGCTGACAATGGACGCGTGGATCTGATCCTGCTTCGACGAACGCACAGGCGCGAGACCATCTATCTCGTCGAAAAAGATGATAGAAGGCTGGGAATTGCGCGCCTCTTCGAATAGGAGCCGCAGTTGGCGCTCGGCTTCACCGACCCATTTGGATAGACAGTCGGCGCCCTTGCGCATGAAGAAAGCTGGTTTATGGATCTATATAAGCCTAATGATCTGATATATTTGAGATGGAGCGTACAGATTTGACGTCCGCCTGTGCGACAGCTCGCAGCTAATGCCCGAGCCATCAGGGTTTTTCCTGTGCCAGGAGGACCATGGAATAGAACGCCGCGCGGAGGGGTCACGTTGAATCGCTGGAATACTTCTGGATATAACAGAGGCAGAAGGGTCATTTCCTTCAGAGCGTGTATATCTTGAGGAATATTATAAATGCGGGGTAGATAAGATATAAAAAAACAGTAGCACTCACGATCGTCCAATCCGCCAACTTCGTCAAATGTGACATTCTGGTTCACACCCAGAGGATCTGCATCTGCTAGAGCTAAGAGAGTCGTTAGATAATAGGCTCGATAGCTCAGCCTCTGGACTCACCTGCATCTCCGATCTTGCCCAGATTTGATGGTGTACCACCAGCTGCCAGATCGCCATTAAGCATGCCGCCTCCTGCAACTGCGCCGCTCCCAAATGGCGCGATACCGCCAAATGGTTTACGTGGAGTTCTCGTAGGATAATCAGAGTCCTATGCGTGATAAGATCTACTGAACAGTTTGAGATCTACACAGCAGCTCACCGAATCATCAGCTCCCATAAGCCTTCCAAGCTCCTTCCCGCTTGTACTCCACCCTAATCGCGTTTTAGCCTTACTTCCCCCAACACCGTTGCGACCGCCGCCTTTTCCCCCTTGTCTATTCGCCTTGACCAGTTCTTCAAGGGGAGCAGGAATAGCGTAGCTGATATTTTTTCGCTGTCTGAGCGAATATGGCTTGCCATCCGCGTCGTCTTCAGGCTCAGGTTCGCGCTCAGGTTCTTCGGGAAGGCCCAATGCATCGTGGTCGGAAGACTGTTGAGCATCGTCGAGCGAGCCATCGGCGTCGGCAGATGCACCAGAAGAGACATGTTCGTAGTCCTCGTCCTTCGTTGTGCGTGCAGCGTTCCGTCTTGAGATGCGCTGCGCCCGTGCTGCTTGCTGTTTCAGCTTCATCTGTTTCTCCTTCTCTTTATTCGACAACGGGGCGATGCTCGTGGTTCGCTTCGTCCGATTCCTTAACGAGTAGCCCTGGAAGTCGTCTCGCGTGTCCTCGTCGTCGGACGCGATGAAGCCATTCAAACGAGCGCCTTTGGTTAAACGTCGAGGGCGGTTGTCGTCTTCGTCGTCTTCTTCTGATATGTGGCGCTTTGCGGATGCACGGGTGACCTTTCGATTGCTTGACTCGTTGAAGAGGTCCTGTGCTGCTGTATCGACGTCGGGGTCGTCCTCTCCTTCTCCGTCATTGTCGCTACTCTCCACATACTTCATCTTCTTCACTTGGCGCCCACGTCTGGTCGTGATCACCTCTTCCGGGGGTTCCTCCTCCTTTGGCTCTTCATCGTCCGGTTGCTCGTCCATGTCGACAGACTTTTCGCTAGCGTGGTACTCGGAGCCCGAGGGGAGTGACGGAGCACTCGACATCCTGCGAGTTGAGCGTCGGAGGTTCATACTCGCAGCTGGTATCTTGAGGATTAAAGGATTGCTTGGGGGTGAAAGAGTATGCCGGTTGTTCTGTGGCTCAAAGCTTGACTCAGCCAAATTTGTAGGATCGTCAGGCATGAAAGGGTGGACTGGTCCACCACTATCGAGCGGATAAACAGATATCGAAAGTGTGTGTCGTGGTGGCTGGCTATGGCAGCGGCCTAGTCGTCGTTCTCGTCCGCGCTCGCTTGTCGTCGTCGGGAAATTCGATGGACATCTGGGCATCCATTGTTGCCACTCAGGTGGCAGTGCTTATTTGGCCTTGTTGATATCCTATCAATAACCGCTTCCTGCTCGCAGAATCATAGCCACGCACCAGATACCCAGATAAGTTGCTCCGTCTACATATTCTCAGAACGCTTCATCGATGTTCTCCAGAGCCAGCAAATTTTATGCAGGGAGATGCAATCCATCTGTTATGCAAGGGTGTCGCAAAGTCGTGGTGGCGGACCTTGTTTGTGCTTGTTGTTTCCGAATCAACCACACCTCCGTCGCTCCTCCCCATAACCCGCTCCCCCCCGCGAACTCGATTTCGACCGCAAACACACCAATGTCTACGTTGGGTGAGGCAAAATGCCTTGAAGACATTATCTCGTCGATTTTGTACGGGAATTTCACGAAAAATCGCTGAGATGAGGGCCAGGAGTAGCCATACACGCCAAAGAAAGGATTTGGGTGGGTTTCTTCGTGGAAGTACGGGGAAAAGGAAGGTTTTTGCAGGTCTCATTGCGCACTTTCTTGCTGCTGAACTTCGTGATCCTCTGGAACTGTGACTATCGTGACAATGTCACGCTTTCCTGGCACAATCTATTTTAAAATCACTCTGTATTTAGCCTCGAGGTACCTACATGTAAGTATACGGTTCAAACCCATTACAACTGCGACTTGCTGCTGATAGAATACCTTGAAAAGGAAACTTTCACGAAAATACATGATGCACATCACCAGGGTCGGGTAAATATACCCAGCATCAAATGAAACAGCAAGCATTTGCGTTCTCCTGGCTCCATCGTGCACCTGAACCAACTTTCAACTTCAGCTCTCAAAAAGAATCAATCGCGCTGCTCCTGTTCCTCCCTCTGTCTTTTCAAGTCCATCAAGTATCGGATTTGCTCCTTACGCGACATTGGAGCAGTATTTGCAACCTGCGCTCCGAGCTCAGGCTCAGGCTCTGGCTCGGAAGCGTAACTCAGTGCGTCGTCGTCTTCGACGTCCTCGGCCGGTGAACCATTTCTGGACGAAGGACGATCATCGTAGTCACCGTCTTCGTCTTCGTCTTCAATGTGGCTCTGGGAAAGGGTCGTGCGAGTGCCGTGCCGAGTGCTCGGTTCGACCGTCAGCACATTGGGATCAAACCCGTCGTCGTCGCTTTCGTCTTGCTCTTTGTGTTCCTCTTTTTCCTCCTCGTCGTCGTCACTGTCCTCCTTTTCCTCCTTGTTTCCCTCCTCTTCCTCGTTTCCGCTGTCCTCATTTCTTCTGGATAATCTCTTCCTCTTCCGCGGGCGTCGAGTCCGTTGATCCCCATCTGCGTCAGCGTGCTGCTGCTCTGTATCTTCTTCGGGGGACCGAGAGGAACTCACTGCTCGCTCTAAGCTGTTAGTCCTGTAATGAACTAATTGGACAATATATAAACAAATATGAAATGCGGCGTCGAAGGAGAACTGACCTGCAGTTTGTACAGCCTCGAGTCCGGGGGACAGTTTCCAAGAAGTATCTACACCTGCAAGGTTGACCAGTGTGTTCAGTAGGGCTCAAAGCTCAAAGCTAAAACTCACTCAGCGGGCCTTCGATTGGTGCACTACCTTGGTTGATGATAGTTTTAATAGCAGGCGGTGCTGCTGGTGTTTTCGTGTTTAATCTCGAGCGATAATCGTGCTCCACTGAACATTTGGCCGCATAGAATGCTCTCTGAAGCGGAAGGTCGAGGTCGACTTCTTTGCTTTGGTCAATATTTCCTGGCTTAGTGAAAGAAGAGTATGTCGACAGACCTGGCAGCCAAGTTGGGTCAGCGAGATATCTAGCAGCATTAGCTGGGTTTCTTCCAGCCTGCATCCAAGCGGCTCGAATGCGATCAGTTGTTTCCAGAGGATTCATTTCTTGGAAATCGATGAAATCTCTGTCAGACGTCCAAATTTTTGTAAAATCAAACCAAAAATGCGCCTCCTGGGTTATTCTACGTCGAGGTGTCATGCGACGCGGTTTCGATGGACCCGCGAGTATCTGACTAGGACGGGGAATCAAATTGTTCAGGGTGGTAGAAATGGTATTCATGTCAATTGAGCGCCCAAGCCGAGACTGTGCATCATCCGGAGAGGGTCGCAACTCGGGAATGCGAAGCGCGTCGAGCCTTGTTTTTTTGTGTGGGGGACCTTCTGTATGACTGGCTTCTTCACCGATATTTCGATTACGACGGAATGGCACTTTTTTACCGCCGGTCAGCTCGTTTATGGGTTGTTTCGTCCGATTTCGCAACGAATAGCTTTGGAAGTCGTCTCGCGCGTCCTCGTCGTCAGACGCAATGAGGCCAGTCAGACGAGCGCCTTTGAGTGAGCGTCGTAAGCGGTTGTCGTCTCCGTCGTCTTCTTTTGAGATTTGATCCTTTCGACTGCTTGGGTTGTTGAGGACGTCCGGATCCCGTATTACGATTTCCCTGCGCTTGCCTAGATTTGCTAGTATACTTCTACCACCAGTTGCCACATCGCTATTAAGCGTCTCGCCTCCTGTAACTGCATTGCCGAAAAACGCCGCGAGACCTCCAAACGGGTTACGAGAAAATCTTGTAGGATAATTAGAATCCTATCCATGATAAGCCTCATGAAATAATCGGAGTTCGACACAACAGCTCACCGAAGCATTAGCCCCCATAAGCCTTCCAAGCCCCTTGTCGCTTGTACTCGACCCTAATCGCGGTTTGACACTGCTGCTTCCAGCACCGTTGAGATCGACGCCATTTTTCCCTTGTATAGGTGCCTTGACCGATTCCTCAAGAGGCGCAGAAATGGCGTAGCTGATATTTTTTCGCTGTCTGAGCGCTTTCGGGCTGCCGTTCATGTCGTTCACGGCATCTAGTTTGCGCTTAGGTTTTTCGGGGAGGCTCAGAGCGTTGTGATTGGAAGACTGTTGAGCATCGCCAAGAGGGCCGTCGCGGTCGGAAGATGCGTGCTCGTGGTCCTCGTCCCTCGCTGTGCGTGCAGCGATCCGCCTTGACATGCGTTGCTCCCGCCCTACCTTCTGTCTCAGTCTGATTTTCTCGTCATTCAACAGTGATGTTGTACTCGTGCGCCACCTCATCCGATTCCGCAACGTATAGCCCCGGAGGTCATCTCGCGCGTCGTCGTCGTCAGACGCGATGAAGCCATGCAGACGAGCGCCCATAGTTAAGCATCGTGGGCGGTTGTCGTCTTCATCGTCATCTCCCCAGATACGACGCTTCGCGGATGCACGGGTGACCATTCGATGGCTTGTATCGTTGGGGACATCCTGTGCTGCTTTTTCAACATCGGGGTCGTCCTCTCCTTCTCCGTCGCTGTCGCTGCTCTCCAAATACTTCATCTTGTTAACCCGACGCCCACGTCTGGTCGTGGTCACCTCTTCCGGGGGTTCCTCCTCCTTTTTTGGCTCTTCACCGTCCGGTTGCTCGTCCATGTCGACAGACTTTTCTCTAGCGTGGTACTCGGAGCCCGAAGGGAGTGACGGGGCACTCGACATCCTGCGAGTTGAGCGTCGGAGGTTCATACTCGCAGCTAGTATCCTGAGAATTAGACTGTAAAGAGAAAATGTGTTGGGGGGAAAGAGCGCGTCTGCGTCGCGTTCTATGGCTCAGTGCTCAGCGCTCAACGCTTGGCTTAGGCAAATTTGTAGGATACTAGGGTCCTCAAGCAAAAAAAGGTAGACTAGTCCACCACTATTGAACGGATACCAGAGTGTGTGTCGTCGTCGTCGTTGGCTATGGCACCAGCCAAGTCGACATTCTCGTCCGACTGTAGTGGTTGATCTCAGGGGCAAATCCAGAAAGGAACTTGATATGTCAATCAAATCAACATGTCAAAACGCCGGCCTCAAAGTGCCAGTGTAGAGGACCACAGTGACTACGACAGCCTCTCTTAGCAGACTCTATGAATTCTAAGCAAGATAGTGGGCGCAGCGGCTGCATATTCCATAACCTATAATTTTTTCAGTATAGTAAGCCAGAGCGCCAGGCGTAAACACGTCAACAGTCGGTCAGCAGTAAAAAAGACACCTAGTCATATTTGCGACATATCCGAGGCATATATGCTCTTATACAAGAACAGGTTCACCGACACCTTGACCTCGCCCGACGCGGCCACCTTAGCAAGCAGCCCTCCCGCGAGCCCCTCGACCTTCTCCTTCATCCGAACCACACCCTCGGGTGGTCGCCCGTCCTCATCCTCAACCCACCTATACCCCATGTGCAGCGTGAGCTCCACCGACCGCAGCGCACGGTACACCTCCCGCCGCGCAAGCGCGTCGTCGAGCGCGCCCCAGCCTGGTTCGCTCAGGAAGCGCGCCTCCTCGCTGCCCACGGCGCAGTCGACCCAATCGAGGCGCAGTGCCAGGCGCTCGAGGCGCGTCGGGCGCGTGGGCGCTTGTAGCAAGCCCGCGACGCCGAGCGGGAACACGACGCGGTCGAGCGTGGTGAGGCGGCAGCCCAAGCTGGGCGCGCGCAGGCGCGTGAGGATACCGATGTCGACGGGGCCGGGGATGAGCGTGGGGTCTGGCGGGTGGGTGTCAGGAGTGCAGACGCATGCGGAGTGGCGAGCTTACAGCGGAAGTGCGAGAGCTCGGGGATGTTGAGCGTCTCGAGCGTCGGTGCCACGCGCTGCATAAGCGCCCACGCAGCCGCCACCTGCTCGTCATGGCGCATCCACACGCTCAATGTGCGCAGTCCCGCGAGCGGCGCCGCGCCGCCGAGGAGCGCGGCCACCATGCGCGGCGAGTTGTACTCCGTGAGGCTCTCCAGGCGCAGTGCGGGTGCCACAAGCGGCGCATCTTGTTCTGGGGGTGGATCAACGTGCATAAGGCGGAGGTTCGTCAGCCCTGTGCAATCTGCGATATCTGCAGGCGACACGCTGCTCATGCACTCGAGTGCGAGTGAGCGCAGCGTTGGGCGCGCGAATACCGTCCGCAGCGCGATGCGGATCGAATCGCTGAGCGCGTCCCACGGAAACGCCAGACGATAATTCGACCATCCGAAGTGGTGTAACGCAGTGAGTGCAGTGAGGATTCGAGCCAAGTGTCGGTCGCTGAGGATAGAAGCGCGCCCGACCCTGGGCTCGACGGGTCCGATGGACGTAGCGATCTTGAAAGAGCGCACCCGGGGCGCGAGTGTCTCGTTGGCGGTGAAGATGTGATGCAAATCCTTGAGGCGCTTCGCTGTCCGGGCGTGGTCACTTTCAGCACCGATTTTGGTGACTACAATGTCGGAAAAGAGGTACCCCGATGCTTTAGAATGAAAAAGGCGGCATACCAGAGCACAACTAGCAAGGACCGCAGAATCCAACTTGCAAGACCCAAATTCCTCCAGGATACATTCAAATAGCTCCCAGGGAAGACGGGGACATGGATCCATGTCGTAGTTTGTGGCAAAGAACGTCAAAGTTTGAGCTAATCTTATCAAAGTGCAACACTGCAAAGAATTCATACAATCACGCAACAATCACGAGGTTATTGTGAGCCTCACTAGTGTCACTAGGTATCTACTAGACAACTAGTTTATTTGTAAAGGTTCGTGAGCCAAAAAAAAAAAATGAATGTGAGTCGCGACTCAACAAAAACCATCTCACTACACTGTAGTGCATTAAGAGGGAATCGAACCCCCGGCGGGTCGAACTTAAGAAATTCTAATGGCAACGACCCAGGTTACCACTAAGTACCCCATTAATGCTCTGTTAAGTGAATAAAGTATTCTGCCAAAAAATGTTTTTTGTAAATGGTGGACAACAAACTTGAAAGATCGTGAGGGAGACTTAGGCTCAATTTCAAATCACTCAGACGCTTTAGAAGGATTACAGATAATACGTTCTGTAGCCTGAGGAGGCGAAGGCAGTCCTCAATCCGTGATTCCATCTTGAATCCATCATCCCAAAGCCCCTGCCTAACACAAGGCACAGCGAATCAGCACATTCCGGATGTCCTTTATAGGTTCGCCGTTTCTTGAGTGGGAGTCTCCGTCGTTATTTATTCATTGTGCACTAGATTTCATCATAATAAAGGATGATATATTTACATAATTGTACGTATGTAGGTAGACGCCCATACAACGCCCATATCAGCATATTCATGAACATGTTAGACAGCGAACAACACTTCAAAAAAGCTGTGATTAACGTTTATTTGACGGCGGTATTATGGGAAATTATAACGTACTATTTATTATCCCTTGAGGCGAAATGTTCCTTGAAGTGTTAAATAATTAATGCTCAACTCCTTATCCTTTAATTTAACATCGGGTCTCCCTTTCCAGCAGGATGCTCTATCCTGTCGCTACATCTCCGGGATGTCAGTCACTACATGAACGCTACGACGCGGGCTCAGAGCCTTCGCGACAATCGCCCGCTCGCCGCAGAGATGATACACAGCTCAATCACTGAGCGGCAGGGCGCCTGACCGTCTTCATGGCGAAGCAAACAAGCCCAAGCGATGCGCCGACGACAAGCACGAAGAACACGCGGCTGAGGAGCAGAGGCTTGCCGATGGCTGCACCGCAAGCATCGCCCTGGCACGGCCCCGAGCAAGTAGCGCTGAATGACAGGTACAGTACCGCCAGGATGCTGCATGCAAACGCCCTGCGTGGATGAAGGAGCCTCAGAAAAATGGCGTGCAATGAGGCGAGTGTGGCGACGTACCACGCGAGGAACAGCGCGGGGAGGGCCATTAACATCCAGAACGGGCTGTCGGAGGCGGTGGCCTGCACGCAAGCACAGCGCGGGGTCAGTATACAGGCGATGCATCCGCCAGGACGCCACACCAATTGCTGCAAAAATAATTGATGAGTGCGCGCACCTTCTGCCATTCGACTTCTCTCTCGGGTCCAGCAAAGCTGTCTCTATACCCAGTATAAAGTACGCCGCACGCGAGGCTCGCGAGCAAGAGTATCAGCGCCGAGAGAGCGACCGTCTTGAAGAACTCGTCGGTGCAGCTCGCGATGAGCTGGACGAAGGCGGTGTCGACTCTAATTATGGGCAGACGATCAGTACGGAGCTTTGAGACGTGTATGAGGAATAGCGCACGCACGTAAGTGCGAGCGACGACAAGGTCGCAGCTGCCGTCCAGCTAGTTTGGATGAGCCCGCGCGTCTGCGTCCAATTTGGAGAGCCTTCGGCGGCATGCCAGTGCGTGGGGAGACCGCTAATTGGGTTGAACGCCGAGGCGCCTGCGCGCGGTGTAACTGGGCGTGGCGCGCGATATGCCAGTTTGTTGTAATACATTTGAACGATACCCAGTGTTAAAACATGATACAAAACGGTGAAGACAAGGCAGGGCCTCTGAACTTCTTTAGGAGAATTGTAGTCGGTGGTTTGCACCTTCCTGTAGGTGGGGTTCAGTTTTCTTCGGCGCAAAAATGACGCCGTTAGAAGCTATACATACGTCTGGTGACCGGCGGCGGTGATACTCGCGGAGTGGCAGGCCATTTGACGGGATATATTTTCACTCTCAGGTAAACCTATCATGGAACCATCGACGACGTCAGTGAAAGAAATCGAGATGAACAGGGCGAATGGTATTCTTACCGGTATTCACAGCCGAGTGGTGAGTATAAAAGGCTGGGGGGAACAGTGCGGGGAAGTGTGTGGGAATGGGAAACGGGAACGGTGGGACATTAGTCGCAGTCATAAGGAAAACGAAGAAAAATAATGTACAAATAATAAAAGGTGCAGAAACAGAGGTCTGAAACGAGAAAAGATGAAGAACAACTATGAGAAGTTCCAGTGTTTTATCTGGAGCGACGGCCCGCCTCATGGATGCCGCGCCACTGCCGAAACAATTTCCGCTGCCGGGGTACGGGCGCTAATAAACAATCACCGCACGATTTAGGCAAGGCTGGTGTGCATCTTGAACACAGGGACATCTGGACATCCTGTGTCCACATTCTGCGCAACATATTGATGGGATGACTTATGTAGATCCAAGTGTGCGTCAGTTTCACGAAATCACAAACTATGATGGAGATACACTCAGTATAGCATTTCCATCGGCATTCAGCGGTCGAAGCGGTCGAAGAGCTTGCTTTCCGCAGGTTGGGCGGCCCATCGGTTGACGAGTGAGCACGGAGAGATGACCAGGTTTGTTGTACCATGTACTTGTTGGTGTGCAAGCGAAACGATTGGACGAACAACATCAATTCTTGGGGGTCGTGTCAGTGGCTCGTGCCAGCATTCACCCGGATCATCGGGGTTGCCTGGGTATGTCCTGATACATGTCTTGACGATGTGCATTGTGAAGCCTCACAATGTCCGCTATTTTCACTCGCAAGAACACACCACTATATAGTAACCCACTTCAGCATCCACGCCAGTCTGACGAAACTACTTAGCTTCAAGCAACGCGGAAGTCGATTAATAAGTCAAGCACCGAAATGAACGGTATTAGGAACGGGTCAAAGATGCTCAAGTGGGCGGTGTCCAGCCATCACATCAAAAGTTAAGTATCCCAAGCCTTCAAATAACATACCGCAGCAATTTATCTTGTTATAACAACAATTATAATGTCAAATATCCGCTCTATCGATACACAAGGCCATCAAGTCAGCCTCTTTACAACCGCGCCGAAACATGCGATCGCGCACCCCATTCTGCCTGCGCACACCGTGGTGTGTAACAGTAAATCTGCGCCACCTCCACTCTCCAGATCCAAAAAAATGTCCGTGGAGTTCCCCACTTCACATGCGATGCACGGAGCGCCCATGTCTGAACCCCAACGCCCTGCATCCTCCCCGCGCGCGGCCGCAGAAGTATAAATAGCGCATTATAAGTACTAATGCCCCTGGCTGAAGTGGAACTGGAACCCGCCCCCGCCAGGCGAGCCCGCGAAGCCGCCGGGGAAGCCGCCCGCGCGCCCGCCGCCCTGCTGCTGGAAGAAGTGCGCGAAGGGATGCTGGCCGTTCGCGAAGGGGTGCCCGCCCTGCTGCGCCATCGGGTCCATGGGGTCCTCGCCGTTGTCGAAGCGCTGCCGTAGCTCGGGGTTCGAGAGTACCTCGTATGCCTCGTTGAGCAGTGCCATCTTCGCCTCGGAGCCGCCCTTGTCGGGGTGGGCTATCTTCGCGGCTCGGCGGCTGTGGGGTGCGTTAGCAAACGTGTGTGTGCATGTGCGGGGAGGGAGGGAGGGAGGAAGACGCACAAGGCTTTCTTGATCGTCTTTGCATCTGCATCCCGTGAAACGCCGAGGATCTTGTAATAATCCTTCTGCTTGCTCTGCTTCAGCAGTTTTTGTGCCCGTTGCAATCGCCCGTGGATCTAGAAGGATGTGTAAGTAATTAGGACATAAATAATCCCTCAGCACTCACGTCACGATCGGATCGTCCGCTGCTCTCGAAAGCGCGCTCAAGGACACGCACAGCCTCTTCCCAGTCCTCTTTCCCAAGCAGTGCCTCACCACGCCCAACGAGGCCGTCGACATCCTCGCTGCAACCGTCGAGGGTTAAAAGTTCGTCACACCAACGCTCCATTTGGGCTTTGTACTCGGCCGACGACTTGGCGGCGTCGGAGAGGCGAGTGTAAGATTTACACAGCGCGCGGACGAGTTTCTGGCGCTGGGGGGAGATTTTCGTGGCGAGAGGGAGATTGATCTTGGACGGTTTCTTCTTTGAGGCGGTTGGTGCGGGAGCAGGCATGCTAGCTTGAAGGAGTGTCGGTGGAACGAGGGGAAGGATTTCGGCTTCTTGGCTGACATTCTCCAACAAGGCCTGCTCGTATCGCCGCCAGAGGTCGCCAGTTTTGCCGCCGCTTGACGAAAGAAGGAGTTTGACAATGCCTTTCCAATCGTCTTTGCCGAGCAGTTCGTCTAATTGGGCGAACGATTTATCAAATGCCTTTAACATACGCCGTTCGCTCAGGCATGTCTTCGAGTCGGGATCGTAATGCAAACATTGCTTCAGCGTGTTCAAGGGAGCGGGGGATGGTGGGAGGAGAAAATACGCCAAACGGAATATCCGTACAAGAAGTTGGGTCGACGGTTGCAGCAGGTGCGATAGGCGGCTGTTGTCTGTCAGCCGCAAGTAGATATACCAGGTGAAGAGGGCTCACGTTAGATCGCCAACGCTGCTCTCGACGTCGCCCGCAGCAAGTGAACACTCGGCACGCCATGTCCGGATCTGCACGGAGTGACTGGCATAGCGCAGCGCCTGGCTGGAACTCTCCACACACGCGTTCCACAGCTCCGCACCACGCTCTTTCTCCGCCTTATTCGTCGCGCTCTCGCCCTCCTTGATCTCACCCTCCAATTCTTCTGCTTCTTTATCGTTACCCTTGGCCTTGACGTACGCCGCGAGCGACGTCTTGGCAAGCGCAAAGTGGCCTTCGCGAGTGTAGATTCGCGCTTTCATCAGGTGCGCATTATCGAATGTGTTTGATGTAAGTGACAGTACTTTCTCGAAATCTTCTAATGCGGAATTGTGGCGTTGGAGCGAATAATAGGCGGTGGCACGCTTGTAATAGAGAAGATAGTCTGTGGGCGATTGATCTGCGAAACTTGTAGTAAGTAAACATTGCATACGCGTTCAAAGCCTTTGAAATTCACCAATAGCCTCAGAATATAGTTTGGCAGCCTCGTTGAACTGTCCACTAGATAGCAGGATGTTGCCCTTATTTATTAGGGGCAAAAGACCAGGAGGATACAGTCCGGAGTCGGCATAAACGAAGACCTCATTATTGGTTGCCAGTAGAAGTAGAAACGAGGTGAGTGCGAGTAACCGCATCGTAGTTTGGATTAATCCAGCCTGTGGAAGGGAGAGGAAGGACAGCAAGATAGCCAACGGAACGAAAAGATCTGGTTGAAGTTGGAGCAGAAGTAGATATATTTGGACTCCGGCCACGTAGCATTCCCGCGGTCACACATCTTGACCGATCATCTCCGGAGACACTACTCATTTCCTCCGAAATGCATCGTCTATGTAGCAGTTAGACGAAGGATATTCTGAGAAGATTGAAGCACTGTTTTATGGAAAAATTTGGCAGAATTTTGACTAAGGCGATATATACACTGGCACTCTTGAAAGGGCTCAGCGCATGTCCACCGGGCACTTGACGGACCCACGGAAATTACTCGTCATAATACGTGGACCCAACGTGAAACGACGCGGGACCAGCGTCTATAATTCAGTGCCACTGATATAAGTAGCTTGTCCGGCCCAAGTGCAAATCAAGAGATATCTTTCGCGGAATTTGCCGTCCACGTCCAAAAATTCAATGTCCGAAATAATATTTTTCGTCCCGTATTTCTTCGTCATTTCCTTCCCCGTGTCCGCCATGCTCAGCGCCGTAGCCGCGAGAAAAGCAGCTCTGGAAGCTCGAAAGAAAACCGAACCACCTGAAATTCCTTCTGAATCTCACACGGCTATCCCAATAACCCCCAAGAAAGTGCCCAAACGAAAATTAACTGCACAGAAAGCACGTCCGGAGACCAAGAAATCAAGGAAAGTGAATGGCGTGCGACCAGCACCGAAGGAAAAGCATGTGGACGAATTCATAGACCAGACCGACATGATCATTGTCGATTCAGACGACGAAAGCTCAGACTCGGTGCTGAGTACGTTGAATGATTTTGGTCATGAACTACCTGCACAGCGAGCTTGGTCTCCGAGTCAACCAGTGGAGGATTCATCCGACGAAGAGTCTCCTGATGGCGAGACGTTACCTTTTGACATGTCTTCGCTCTTTCCCAGTACCTCAAACTCTCAGAAACAGACTGACGACGCTGAACTGTTATCTACATTCGAACCTGTCATTGACGAAAATGTTTTCTTCTTGAACGAGACCGAACTTGCGCTATTTGGATTATCCTACCCGACAACCATAGTTTCTATTAGTGCTGGGGACACAATATGCCTTCTGGGAACCTGTAAACTGGCCGTGCTCCAGGGGACACTGTCTATTACGGGAACGACGCTGTCTGCATCTCGCACGCAACATAGCATATTCGCCCCGCGATCATCCCCACTTCCTACTCTACGCGCTGGAAAGCAATCTTCGTCGACATCTCTTCTGAGTAGATCAAAATTATCACCTCGCCTGCAACATCTCCTTAAATCTGAGACGGTCATTTCGATCCAGGAGAACAGGACCAGTGTGGAAGGGCTCGGGCGCATATGCCGAACGTTTGAAGGCGTATTCGAACCATCACGCTGGCAGAAGAGCAGTACAACAGCTCCGTTCAAGATACCAGGAATTTCCATGGTACGTGCCTTTTCACAGACATACGCACCAAACTTATACGTCATAGATTACAAGACCGTCTAAGGAATCCCATGCATTTACGTTGCCCCCTTCCTGGTGCAAGGCGCTCAACGATGTCCCCGTGTCCGATGGTCTTGCCGGTATTCACATCATCAAAGGCCCTAAAAACAGCGGGAAAAGTACCTTTGCTCGGACGTTGATGAATCACCTTCTCGGATCGTAAGACACATCCAATATCATGTTTTAAAAAAAATCTGACGGTTAATCAAGTTACCGACACGTCGCATATCTCGAATGTGACATAGGCCAATCCGAGTTCACGCCAGGAGGCATGGTCTCCCTCAATATCATATCGTCCCCCGTGTTTGGTTCGTGTTCTCTTCGCTCTTATTTATTGCTTTCCCAACCATTTTTCAGGGCCCTCGTTCACTCATCCTACTCTCCCCAACTACGCTCACTTCATTGGATCCACCACCCCAAGGTCTAATCCTTCACATTACCTGGATGCGATTCAGGCGCTTATTCAGACATATCGCATGGATATACAAACACCAGCAATCGAGATGACGGACAACGAAGACCCTAGAATACAAGATACCATTCCGCTTGTCGTCAACACCATGGGCTGGTCGAAGGGCCTGGGTGCCGACTTGAACCAGAACATCGAGAGCCTGGTAGACGCGAACCACGTCTATGACGTACAAGCCCCGGTGAGGGAGGAATATCCCATGTCCGTTCCTGCCGTGCCCATGGGGAGTACCTACGGTGCTTACTCCTCTCATCTTACGACGGAGGAGACCACTGCTGCCATTCATATCCTCGAACCCATCACGTCGTTCTCAACGGTGGCGGGATACACCGCCGCAGATCACCGCACACTGTCAATTATGTCTTATTTTCACGCGAAATTCCCCCTAGATGCTGTGCCCGGCGAGCTAGGCCAGATCACCGCACGGTCATGGGACACGGCGCGTCCCCTGTGCTCTATCTCCCCGTACGAGATCGACTGCGCCGTCGCCCTCGACAAGGTGGTGCTCACCGGCAGTGGCACCGAGGATGTCGTCGAGGATGAAATCGGCCGCGTACTGAACGGCGCCATCGTTGGCCTCGTCGCGTGCGAGGCGGGGACCATTGACCTCGGTGCGGTCACGGGCACCACCGGCATTCCATATACACGCCAGCACCTCCCGCCGTCGCCCGCGGCCTCCACCTGTGTCGGGATCGCGCTCGTGCGCGGCGTGTCGCCCCCACGGACAACCGAAACAATTGTGGTAACGACGAACCTCCAGATGCTGACGCCACTACCACACCCACTGCTAGCTGAGGCACGTGTGTTGGTCAAGGGCGAGATGGAGCTTCCTGTGTGGGGGATGCTTGACTTCCGGAACTTCAACGGAGGAAAGGAAGTTGACCCGGGCGACGTCGCTGGGGTCGAACGGGACAAGGTGGCGTTCTTACTGTGGGGCAAGGCCTCAGAGGGTGTGATCGGCGCGGAAAAGCGGAGGGTCAGGCGGAACCTGATGCGCAGAGGGCAGATGTAATTGGGTGAGTGTATGCTTATCGAGTTGCAGTGTGATATGTAGCGAATATTAATGATGTGTACAATAGTCCGTGTTCGACATGAAGCCGTGCGTTTGGTCAGGTCATTGGCGGATGGTCCTCTCAGCTGAATTGAGCCAATCGAGCCATATTTTCTGGTATTTTGGCGTCCAGGCGCGACCGATTCGGCCTGCCCTAGGAAAAACTTTATCGTCGTGCCGCATGCGCGAGATATGATCGATCATCCACAAATCCGCCGCGGTATGCAGGCTTCTGAGTTTTATTGCCTGTTCAACGGTTGGATGATCCTGAAGAACAGGTATCAGAACGCCAACGATATAGCACCGCCCAAGACTTCTGCGCTTACCTTTTCTCCGGGGAAGACCATCCAGTGCCACTTGGAGTAATTCTTGGCCGAGATGTGGTATTGTTTTATTTGCCTCTTCCTCCGTGGTGCATCGCGGTACTCGGGGAGCAAAGCGGGAGTGTAATACATGACCAACGGGGGGACGTATGGATCAGTGTTAGCTGGCCCAGGCCTGCGTACCTTGATCCCAGCGTATCGCGCATCCGACTGTCGCATGACCCTCTGTCCACTTTCTGCTTCCTTCCAATATTTTTCTTCCTCTGCTTCACTTGCGTACTTCTCGTAAGGTGGGTGTCGACCAGACGACAGCAAAGCGAAGAAACGAAGAGGCGATGACTGGTTGAGCCACCAAATGTAGGAGAGTGGCCATATCAAAGAGGCTGGTATCGTCGGCGCTAAAGCCGCGATTCTGACCAGTACTGGGGACAAGATGGTCGTCCAAAATTGGGATGTTCCACCAGCAACGAGACGGTCATTGATTTTGCGGCGAATGGGGGTCCATGTTGAGCTCGATATGAACTGAAATCGAGATGATATAGGTGCCTATACAATAGAAATGCAGACGCTGGCATGAGCACTCACCCCCAGTAGATATTTCATTCTAGAGCTGAAAGATCTTGTGTTTGGGAAAATGGATAAGTGTGTCCTCTTAATGGTTTTTGAGATGGAAGGTCGGAACCCTGCCTCGAGTTTATATAAATAGAGTGGCACGCTTTGCACGCTAGGCTCTCACGAGGTGCCACTAAATGGCTTGCATAATTATCAAGAGTTCGACACTGGAAATAATTGGTCCAGAGATATTTCTGGACCACAATCTGGACCGCAATTGAACAATAAACTGGACTTCGTAAAGTTCCAGTAAAGTCCACATTTCCGCCTCACATGACTCTTTTTCCGTTCAAATATTTTCAAGTCCAGTTAAATCTAATCTGGACTTTTATCATTGTACTGGGCTACACGCGACGCTGCTTACCCCGACCCGCGCCTGTATGACCCGCCGCGATCACCCCGCTTCACCTGCGCCGCGCCGCGTGAGAGCGCGGTGTCAGGGCGCCAATCAATACAACCCACGCCCCGCCGTACCCGTAGAGCCCGTCGCAGATCTAGAGTGATCGGGTCAGAATTACTCTCGCGGGTGCACACCTGCGGGTACCAAACCGCCTCTCCTTCCGGGCGTCGCCGCACCTGGCATCGACACTCGCGGGCCTTGTTCCCTATCAGTGCCCCCGCACCCCTACCTCCGGCGCGTCCACGAGCATGGCACAGCGGCCACAACGGCCACATCTGAAGTCTAGTTAATTATACTGCTAGATAGGTAGATATATTTTATCCAAAACTGTGCTCTGTATATATAAAGTGGACTCTGTTTGATACTTTCCAAGTCCGGTTTATAGTCCTGTTTATGGTCCAGTTTGTGAGTCCACATAAAAAGTGGACCAATTATTTCTAGTGTCGAAGCTCTCATAATTATGGATATCATGTATTGTGCACGATATGCCGTTGCTATGCTCCGTTTGTGAACGAAAAGGGCCCAGGCAAAAACAAGCGGGACAAAGCAAAATACCGTGGAAACTTCGGTGGAACTGCGGGAAAATATTATCGACGACTAGTAAGTGACGAAGTTCTTACCTGCACTTAGTAGTAGCTTAGTAGGATTTCTGACAAATTATGCCCGAGTGATGAACGGCATGATACATCTACAGAGATTGCATGAGTTGAACGTGAAGTGTTACATAACCGACGTTTGGCAAAACAGATATCAAGGCTTTGTCTAAAACCCTACTTTTGACGGACATAAAAGTCTTTATTGAGTCTTTGAGAGACGTCGATATTGTTTGGAATCTATACGATTACGTTGAGTAGTACCAGCATTTACTGCTTATCATCAACTCTGTGACGACAATTAGACATAGATCGACAGGACGACAAACCCAAAATAGCTTCGCTGCTTTATCCGATCTTCGTGATCCCTAGTATATCATCAACTTCGGTGAGCTCAAAATCCAATCAGTGCTGCTTATAGCGCTTGAAATTACGCTACTCCAAATACCGCATTCCGTTATCGCAGTTGATCGTAACCGGGATGAGGTAAAAGTAGAGAGTGCGACTTCAAGTTTACTTGGACTTCCCAATTTTATTATGTCAGAGATGCCTTGACATCTTTACACGGCAAACTTTAGTATTTGATAAATACCACCTGAAAAATCAAGCCTGAAGGGTTTCTAGAGAAGCTCACTGTATTGCTCTAGGATTTATGTACATGTTTCGGCGGAATCAGGCGAGCCGCCTCATGTTCTATGTACTTATGTAAACAAACTGTCATGCTTAGTTTGACGCTTGTTATTACCACGATTCACAGGGACACAGTTTCTAAGAGTTTCTCCGACTACAGCTTGTTTCCTCATGGCTCGCGGCATTTTTCGAAGCTTCCGCAAACTTGTGGCGCCTATTGCCTCATTTGAACATTTCATCACCCTTTTAGGATTTCATTTCGGCTATTATTTATTCCCAGCTTGGCTGCGCAACGGCGGGCAGTTCTTGAGCTTGAGTAGTTGAAGAAATAGCATCCTCAAAAATCCTGAGTCCTCTCAGTTATGTCGCAGTATCGATTTATCTCCGGAACGTGGGCATTTCGTTTGATGCATTTAGCATCAGATGTATAATCCCTCTAACAGCTCGAACGGAAAACCATCATCATAATGATCATGCGAGATGGAATCATGCTTCAAACCAGTGGCAGTCCCCCGAGCTCGACATATCTGTTCTGCCTCGCACAAGCCTCGCTGCTAAGTCGTTGCACGCATACTCAAATCATCTGATGATTATTGTCGTGAATGTGTACCTACTCGGTACGATGGCTCTCACTACCCATCATACGACCGTTCAAAAAAAACCTATCGCGACGGCTGGGCGCTGATGGACACATTTGGCCAGCGCTGATTGGCCGTGACATGCACACCTTGATTGAGATGAGTCAAAAGGAT
Organism: Hypholoma fasciculare; assembly: GCA_016801325.1. Classification (NCBI taxonomy): domain Eukaryota; kingdom Fungi; phylum Basidiomycota; class Agaricomycetes; order Agaricales; family Strophariaceae; genus Hypholoma; species Hypholoma fasciculare. The sequence continues at coordinate 39,562 of JAEKIV010000123.1, read as the reverse complement.
TAGTGTTCTTTCCTCTCTTCTTTCTCAGCGGAATGCGCAAAAATCGTGTTGGTAGCCTGCTAGCTTCGAAAATCCTACAAGCAGACCCCATGGGGTTTTACCAATCAATTTAGAAGCGCCAGTACAGTCTGGAGATCCTGTTATCGTCTTGCTACAACTCATGTTAATCGTAGCTCCGCAGTCGATTTGTGCTCCCCGTGCGGGTGTCCAACTAACCCCTTGCCCAAGTGTAGAAAGGCGGATGCGGCGGACCATACTATGTATCCAATACGTCCTGGGCATGAGGCATAAACATGAGGCGTACATGAGGTCGATGCCTGCAATACTTATAGCAAGATATCTTATTCGCGGTGAGTTTCCCTCTAACCCTGCTATCTTTTTGATAATCACCCTACTATATTTCATTCTTCTTTATTCTTCTTTTTTGTTATCACTTAATATGGTCCCAACTAACATTTCTACACCAGCTCACCCTCCTCGAGCTCATCCATCTATTTATTCGCGAACCACCCTACAGTCTACTTCCGATGTTACTTACGCCCTTTCGTCAGTCATTTCCATCGTATCTTTGGAGGCTACGGATAGGCTCACTGCGATCCCAGCTCATACTGCAGCTTTCTTTACCAGAGCCCTTTGTCTGGCCCAAATGGTGCGACGCAGTGTTTAAGTATTAATCTAAGTGGATCCTCTGACAGTTTTCCCAGATCCTAGAAGTACACAGGAGATAAATAATCGTCGGCGTCATAACGTTTATATTCGATACATGTAGGTGCTGTTGCTGCCTCAGAATCAACTCATTGCAAGTCCTCGTCATGTAATAATCCTCGATCTTTTCCAGTCTCAAATTATCTGCCAGAAGCGTTAGCGCCGTAATTGATGTCTCAACCCTCGGGATACCCTCAGCCTACTACCGCCATTATGGGTACTATACCAGATCTGTCGCTCGCAGGGTGATTGTAGTGGGATCACCGGCCGACCTCGCTACCGATGACTGTCTCCCCATCTACAACCCTACTCATTGGGAAGTGCCTGATACTGATCAGGAAAGCTGGGAAGAAATTTTCAACCAGATTGAAGCTGGTTGGAAGACACTTCTGGCCGTATCGACGACTGCCGTCCTCGGGTACGCCTCGCTTAAAAAATTCTGTTGATCACTGTCGACTCACCATCTTCCTCTCCATTTAGATGTGCAGTAGGCTTCGTGCAGCTACTGACTGCATGCAATAACGCCGTGTACAGAACCGTCGTACTGTCGGCACTTATTCTTGTATGGGCGAGCTTTGTGTCTGGCACACTGTACATCGGCCACAGAGACAATTTTTTGTCTACTCCCTGGAGCACCAACTGGAAAAAGGTAATCAACAACTTTCTTTTTGCTCGTTCGTCTTTTCTAAATCAATTTGAATTGCCGCAGGCCACGTGTGACGATTATAGATTCTGGATCCAGATGGCACTCCCCGCCCTGCTTTCAGCATGGTAAGAGCTTGTTCTCACTAAGCATACTGAATCTAACTCCTCCCGGTGATTCGCAGGGCGGGTATATTCTGCGTCTTAGCGATAGTTGTGGTTGCGGTCACCGGATTCTGCGAGGTCGGAATCAAACTGGACGCGCCGCTGGTGGCCAGCTGCGCGGCCGTCGCGCTAGTCTTCATCGGGACCCTTGGGCTCATATGGGGCGCCGTAAAAAAGGTTAATGCCTCCACCAACATGCAGTGATTGCGCTACCTGGCGCTACTGCTGTAACCTTCCGAACCCGGCAGCGGGTTCGCTTGTCTAATATCACCCTAGTGGTGGTATCAGCTCTATATCAATTTCGCCACCAACGGAGATACTGAAAACGACATTATGACTGTGATGTTAACGAGCATTAATTACGTAGGCCAAGAATTTTATTGGCAGAAACACATACCTATTAGTACTACCATCTCCACCCCGTCCAATCCAATTTGAGACAGTAAAGTCGCTGTAATAAAAGATGTAATATTAACGTATGGATGAGAGATATTTAATACGGATTCTTACTTTGGTGTCGATTACATGAAATCATTTTGGTTCTTCCGTATATTGCCCTAGGTTCAAGCACAGCATTCACGCAAAAGCACTGTGCAAGGTAGTCGCAGTAAATTATCACTGTATACATTTTAGGATTACAACATAAGCAGAAAGCAGACGGGCGGTCCTAGAACTCAAACAGTTAAAAATCGCGAATGATAGAGGTAAAAATCTCACTTGTCACCGGCGGCCTTTGCCTTTCACCATTGTAAAACCATCCTCGTCTACTTCTGGCTCCCGTGGATTCGGACATGACACCAGATGGTATATAATTTGAGGTGCCTCGTCCCTGTCGGATTCGTCGCCCTCGCCATCGTCATCATCTTCCCAATCTTCTTCATCTTCACTGACAACTCTTCTTGAGCGTTCGCCTTCCTTCCCTTTGCTTTCTCCGCAAGCTCTTCGAGTTTTACGACAAGATACTGCTTGCCCACAGAGCTCTCCTCCCAGAGCCTCACAATGTCCTTCATCTTCAGCGACTGCATCAAACTCGTCAACCATAACTTGTAGAAGCAGCTCTTCGATATAAGTACTTATGCTCCATCTGTTAATGAAAAGGGAAAAAGGGTCCAGTCAAAACAAGCGCCCGAGGGACAAAGCCAATTACCGTGGAAACATCGGTGGAACTTCGGGAAAACATCATCGACGACTAAGTGAGGAAGCTCTTAGCTGCGCTTAGTAAGATTTCCGAGAAATTATGCTCCAGTAATGGACGGCATTATGCATCTATAGAGATTACATGAGTTGAACAAAAAGTATGAGCCGTTTGTCAAAATGGACATCAAGGCGGGGCTTTGTCTACACTTCGACTCTGAATGCCAGTGGACATAAATATCTTCATTGAATCTTTGAGAAACGTCGCTATTGTTTAGCATCTATGAAAACTTTATTTAAGTACTTGCTTTTCCTGTTCATCATCAACTCAGTGATGACAATCAGGCATAGATCGGCAGGACGACAAATCCAAAATAGCATCGCTGCTTGATCTTCGTGATCCGCCCAATATGTCATCAACTTTTGTGAGCTCGAAATCTAATCAGTTCTGCTTAGAGCGCTTGAGATTACGCAACTGTACATGTTAGCTTCAGTTATTCCAGTTTATTATAATCGTAGCCAAGGTGACTTGAAGGGAGCCGGTGTGACTGTACTTGGAACACACAAATTTTATTCCGCCTGAGATGCCTTGACATATTTTCTCCCCGACCGTTATTATTTAATCAATACTACCTGATAAATCAAGCCGGATTGTGGATTTCAAGGTAGATAGTTTACATTGCTCTAGGATTTATGCTCATGTTTCGGCAGAATGAGGTAAGCTGCCTCGTGTAATGCATATTTAAATAAAGTGCGACGATGAGCTCGATGTTTTTCATAACCACGACTTTCAAGGCCACAGTTTCAGCCGTTTGCGATTTTTTTTTCGACTGCAACTTGTTTCCTCGCGGCATTTTTCGAAGCTTGCGCGATCTCTTGTGGTGCTAATTGCCTCATTTGAACATTTCATCACCCTTTTAGGATTTCATTTCGGCTATTATTTTTTCCCAGCTTGGCTACGCATTGCACGGCGGGCAGTTGAACAAATAGCATCCTCAAAAATCCAGAGTCCTCTCAATCATGTGGCAGTATCGATTTAGCTCCGGAACGTGGGCATTTTATTTGATGCGTCAGTTAGCATCAGATGAATAATCCCCCCAACAGCTCGAACGGAAGACCATCTTCATCATAATGCAAGATATTGACTCAAGCATGAAACCAGTGGCAGACTTGTTCTGCCTCGCACAAGCCTCGCTGCACCTTACGCGAACCATGTACTGATGTCTATTGCCACAAATTTGTTTCATACGATGGTTCTGACTGAAATTGCAAGCCCCATCATACGACCTTTCAAAAGGAGACCTATCATGACGGCTTACTTGTTCCGGGCGCTGGTTGTCACATTTGGCCAGCGTTGGTCAGATGCCCCACGCACAGCCTGGAAATGAGTCGAAAGTACCAGAACTTTCTTTCTTTTACCTTACCCACCTGAATGTGCAAAAATCGCGACCTCCGCAAATCCTGCAAGTAGGCTGCGTATGGAATTACCAATCAATCTAGAAGCGTCAGTGCACCCTCAGTACTCAGTACTCAGTACTCAGTGGTGGTCTTGACACCACTCGTATCGATTACGACTCCGCAATCGACTTGCGCTCACTGTGCGGGGCCCCACGAAACCCCTTGCCCTGGGGTAGAGAGTCGGGCGCAGCAAATTAGCTCCGGAAATAGTAGCGCCCCGCCCCCTGCACGAGGCTCAATACCATGAGGCATTTCCAGTCTGAATTATAGAGGCGTATCTCTACTGAGGTAGGCTTCCCTCTAAACTACTCTCTCTTTACCACTCTCTCGTTTTGAAATTTACCCTACTACTTTGTTCTTCTTTATTCCACCTTTTTATCAGTGCATATGGTCGTTCCGAATTTTTCCATCCCTATGCGACCTCCTCGACCTCCTCCGCCTACCTATCCGAGTGTCATCCCCGGGACCACCTTCAATGTGGCATACGCAATTCCGTCAGTTATTTCTACCATGTCTCTGAGCGTTGAGCTTGTAGGCTTATTGCGATTTCCCAAAACTCTAGCATTCCCTACCAGAGCTCTTGGTCTCCCGGTGCCAGCTCAGAAGGTGCGATCCATCCTTTCGAGTAATACTCTATGTGCGCTCACCGATACAACTATTCTACTCCGCAGAGTTTTATCCACGTCGTAGCCTCGATACGGGGCACACTGGCGTGTAAGTGGGTCGCTACTGTTCGCTCCAAAATTCATGTAATCATCGCTTTTTTTCAGTTTCAAATCATCTGCTAAATATATTGTTGTCGTACTTTACAACATCTCGACCCTCGGAATACCTTCAGTCTACCACCGGCATTATGGAAATTTTGCCAGATCCTTTGCTGGCGGGATGAATACATGGGGTCTACCACGCGACACCACGATCGGCGATCAACTTCCTCTCCACAATGGACCTATTCCCTATGACCCTTATGCCGAGCAAGTCTGGAAAGAAGTTTTCAACCAGATTGAAGCTGGCTGGAAAACACTTCTCGCCGTGTCGTCGACTGCCGTCCTTGGGTGCGCTTCGTTTAACCTAAATGAGATTAGTTAACCAGACACTCATCACTCTGATTCTTACTCTAGATGTGCAGTAGGCTTTGTACAGCTGTTGACTGCATGCAATAGCGCCATGTACAGGACCGTCGTATTATCAGCGTTTATCCTCGTATGGGGAAGCTTTGTGTCTGGGGCATACTACATCGGTCGACGAGATAAATTTTTGTCTCCCCGTTGGATGAACAACTGGAAAAAGGTAACCACTAGCCGTCTTTTTCTTCATTCGTCTTCCCTAAATTTCTGCGCGTCCGCAGGCCACGTGTAACGACTACGGATTCTGGACCCAGATAGCTCTTCCCGCCCTGCTTTCAGCCTGGTAAGAACTGCTCTCACAAAGCATAGCCTTGAGCTTGACTTGTCCTCGTGATTTCTAGGGCGGGGATACTCTGCATCTTCGCGATAGTTGTCGTTGCGGTCACTGGATTCTGCGAGGACAGAGTCAAACTGGACGGGCCGCTTGTGGCTAGTTGCACGGTCGTTGCGTTGGTTTTCATCGCCACCCTCGGCCTCATATGGAACGCTGTGAAGACGATTAATGCGTCCACCAACATGCAGTGATTTCACTGCTTGGTGCTACCGTTGTTGCCTTGCAACCCTGCTGGCGGGTTCGCTATTCCAATATCACCCCAGTGGTGCTATCAATTCTGTATCGCTTTCTCTGGTCGACGGCGATACCCGACAACGACGTTATGACTGTGATGTTTTACATAAATAACGATAATTAATTACGTAGGATAAAAAAACTTTATTGGCGGATACACACACCTACTAGTACCATCTCCACCCCGTTCAATTCAATTCGAGAAAGTAAATTTTCTGTGATAAAAGATGTAATGTTAGCATATGGACGAGAAATGTTTGTTGGGTGTTCTCACTGGGGTGTCGATTACTTGGAATTCATTTCAGTTCTTTCGTATATTGTCCCACGTTCGAGCACAGCATTCACGCAAACGGCGGATATATGATCAGAGCACTGTGCAAGTTTTTCTGTCACCCACTTAGCCGCAGTATATTATCACTGTATACATTTTAGGATTACAACATTAGCAGACGGGCGGTCCTAGGACGCAGACAGTTAAAAACCACGAAAGATATAGGCAACAATCTCACCTGTCACCGGCGACCTTTGCCTTTCACCATTGTAAAACCATCCTCGTCCACTTCTGGCTCCCGTGGACTTGGACGCGACACCGGATGCTCTAAAAGTTGGGGTGCTTCGTCCCCGTCGGATTTGTCGTCCTCGCCATCGTCGTCATCCTCCCAATCTTCTTCATCTTCACTGACAACCTTTTCTTGAGCATTCGCTTTCTTTCCTTTCGCCTTCTCCGCAAGCTCCTCGAATTTTATGACAAGATCCTGCTTGCCGACAGAGCTCTCTTCCCAGAGCCTTACTATGTCCTTTGCAACGCTCTCCCCGCTCCCATCTTCAACGACCGCATCAAACTCGTCAACCATAACTTGTAGAAGCATCTCTTCAACATATTGGTCATCTGGAATCGAAGCCTGGTCTTCGAACGCGTCTACGATCTCGGAGGCAAGCCAGGTCCGCTTCGCGGCGGCATCGGGCCCTCCCCAGTTCTCTTGCACGGCAATTCTGAGGGTGGACCATATCGCCAGTCTAGCAATAACTCCACGCGCAAATAGAACAGAGGAAGGCGGAGGCGCGGCTGTCCGGGGAGGATCCTGGTTCATGATGGCAGGTGGAATGTGCGTTCACCTCGATCTGCCATAGATTTTTTTGGTCGAGTCCGGAAGGCGGGCCGCATTGATCCGGCCCACGTTACTGTCAAGCCGGAGTTCTAACTTTGCGCGGCGATATTTTCTGCACCTTTCACCTCCTTTCTCAATGCAACGTATCCTTCGGCCAGAAAACGATAATCTACTTACTCGGATGGTACGAAAGCTCTACACCACGTCAATTAATCGGTAAACGCTACGCTTACGACATGTCTATGACCTGGGTAGCCTACCTTCGGATTCTGATCAACCGATGCCCACTGGTCAACACCAACAGCAGGTGGCGCTACAGCTTCTTGAGCAGGAGTTTGTCTATCAGGCCGACTTCTAAGATAGAGATTTGAAAGAGGGTGACTACTCTCGATAGGCGTTCCTCGAATGATGTTGCGCCATTCAAGAAGCAATCAATACTGTCTACTGAAGAGAGACTCGGAAGTCTAGACTGGCGTACTTAAACTACTAGGACATTCGCTGCTCGGCTGAGTATTGTTTCTAACTCTAGGGAGAAAGAGCAATGATACGAGTTAACGATCAAACGCGCATGGCTTTTCTAAACGTGGCATCTTAGCGCCAGGCCCCTTTGTTGGTCAAATGTCTCAGAGGCCCCGCATTCGCTCCTTTGGGGTCCCTTTCTCAGCGTATTAGTGGTTCATAACCTGCCCGAGGCGGAGCTTAGCTTCGGTCTTAATAATATCTTTGTCAAGCCTCGATCAACGATAGCATACGACGACTCAGAGTAGCGATATAAGCTCAGGCCCGGAGTCGACACCCTTCCGCATCAGATCTCAATCCACGGCTGCATCTACTCCTACATAATCCACGCCCACACGGCTTTAACAATAGAGTGCAACTCAGCTCACCGATTGAACGATGTTCTCTGGTTCTGAGTCTGCGTCGCGCTCAAATACGCTCCACGACTCGAGGTCGGCGACGACGACTCTGCAGGCCGGGGACCTTGGTACGACAGTGCACCCCCTTTCCAAGGGCACCGATGCGCTAGCGAATCATGGTCAGCATTCCGAGAGGAGTACGCAAGAGGGAGTATCACCATCGCCCCTCTTTACGAAGAGGTTCCGTGCGAGAGGAGATCCGGAGATGGCCAGGGCGCGCAAGATCTACCTCAAAACATACATTTCGGGGTTGTCGCTGGTTATAGTCACAATATTCACCGTGTTTTCTATCTATTGGGGCTCTTTGTGGAAGGTTCCCGCCCATCCTCTGAAAGGGTGGATTGTGGTGCGTATCTCAATCATTTGCTTTGGATCGAAGAAATAATCGGCGTGTTTGCAGGATTTTGATGGGGCAGACGTCGGGCGAACTGTCTCTGAAGGACTTTTAAGCGGACCAGCGATCTACATCAAATGGGAGAGCTTTCCTGGAAGTCAATTTACGGGCGGTGTCCCCGAGATAATTGAAGCTGTCAAACAGGACCAGACTTGGATAGCCGTCGTCAGTAAGTGGCATTGCACCTCTCTTCAGTTCAAATTAACTGGAGCTATTTTATAGTCAATGAGAATGCTACTTCTGACCTTCAAATTGCCATCGCCTCTCCAACTGCTTTGTACAACGGATCAAACGCTATCACTGTCTACGCAGCGGAGGCAAGAAACGAGAACGCCTAGTGCGTCCTCTCATCCTTCCTATAAGAATGCGCTGAAAATGAAGTAATTTGTGAATAGCCGTGATTTTATAAGACCGATAGTAAGACGCCTTGTTCTCTTGTTCTCTGTACCCGCTCCTAAACTAACGTCAAACAGGTCCAAACGGAACTTGACAGATTTACGAAACAATTTGCAATTCAACTCGCTTCAAATTTATCCTCGTCGAGTGATATTGTATCCCTCTTATCAATTTCCCCGCAGACCGTCGTCAGTCCTATCTCTTACACCATCGTCAATCTTATACCCTTCGACCAACCCGTGTACGTGCTCATATCATCAATCAATTCGCTCACCAAATATTGACGACCTACATATACAGGGCAAGTGCCGTCGTATTTGTTGGTCTAATCTACCTTCTCATACTGTCATTCTTTATTGTGGTAAGCTCATTCGTCGTTACTATGAACTCGGGAACCAAAAATCGCCCAGATGATCGCCCATGGGGCACGGGAGGCCTCCGGAATCGACAAGATGCTCCGTCTTAGGTCTCTCATTACCGTCCGACTGATATCCTCACTGTTTGGATATTTCTTCCTCTCCGTGAGTTCGGTTTCATGTAACCACATGAGCACTGCTTAAATCCTTTTCGGGCGCCTAGTTATTCTACGCACTCCTTAATCTGGCTTTCAAACTCGACCTTACAAGGAGGTAAACATGCTGCATCCTGTCATGGTACCTCGGTGACTGAGTTGTTTATAGATATGGTAATTGGGGATTCATAATATTCTGGATGCTCAACTGGATCGGCATGCTTTCGGTGTTCGTTCAACTTTCCAAATACATCTGTATCTTTCTCATGTCCTTCTCGACAGTGGGCTTGCTCTGGAATCCCTAATTACGCTGCTCACCCCAAAGTTTATCCCGTTCTTTATGATCCTGTGGATCATTGGTACGTCAGTTTTTGTTTCCACAGGGCACTCTCTCACATCAAAATTTCACAGTCAATGTCTCTGTGTGCATCTTCCCCATTACCATTCTTCCACGGATATACCACTATGGGTATGCCGTGCCATTCTATAACATCTCGAACTCAATCCGCTCCATCGCATTTGGGACACGAAATACTCGTGCGTAAGCAGCTTATCTCATACCTGACCGCGACTGACCGCGTCCCCCTCCAGTTGGGTTAAACTTCGGCGTTCTTTTTGCGTGGGTCGTTATCTCTTGCATAACGCTCCCTCTTGTGCAGTGGTACGTCCGTAGGGGGCAAAGGAGGGCGATAGAGAACAGCGAGGGACCCTCCCTTCTGGAGAAAAGATAGTCGGAACGGCGGGGCCGTGATGCAGTTGAGTCTTGACATGTTCCCCTATAGTTCTACCTATCCAGGTTGTGTTGCGCCCAGCTTGCTGGCTCAGTGTCAGAGAGCGCTCCTAACGCGGGACGGAATTCTGCTCGCATTCCTCCTTCAATGCCACGTATGACGTATGCAAAAGTTTTTATATCATACTTAATTCCCATGTGTGTCCAGTCTTTAATTTAACGTGTCGTTTCCCTGATTTCGGGTGCCCCAAAAATTTCGCGGTCATCAAAATGCTGAGATGCCAATGCGTTCTAATGCGCGAGGCGCCCACGCCCCGGTTTTTTAAAAATCGTTCACGCTGCTCGGGGAGCGCCAATGTGGCATGTCACATAAATTAAGTTGAAAACAAAGTTTGTTTTTTGGAGCTTGTTCAAAATTATTCTGATGACATTCGCCTTCTCAAGTCAAAAGGAAAAATATTTTGAGATGACTCTAAAGGGTTTTGAAGAAATTAATGCCTGTTTGGCACGAGCCTCCCTGTCGACCGTGGGAATGTTGATGCTCGACACGAACCTCAGGGAACTCTTTTGGGCGCTTTTTGAATCTCGACGACGAACATGAAGGCCAGCACGTCCTCGTCTACGGCAACCCCTGCTCATAATGCGCCTCTACCGCCAACAACATCGTCAAATGCGCGCTCCTCACGGATAGCCCCACACTCTCACATTAAGGGCCTTGGTCTGACAACTGAAGGCTACGCCAACGTGGACGGTGCAGGCTTCATCGGGCAGACGAACGCGCGCGAGGTCGGAGAACGCTACTTCTCATGGGTTTTTGGGATACTAATATAACGCGGCAGGCCTGCGGAGTAGTCGTGGATCTCATCAAATCCCGAAAATTCTCTGGGAGAGCCCTTCTGCTCGTCGGCGCGCCAGGCACAGGAAAAACTGCGCTCGCGCTCGCGGTGTCTCACGAACTGGGCACCAAAGTGCCTTTCTGCCCCATGGTGGGCTCAGAAGTGTACAGTACTGAAGTGAAAAAGACGGAGGTTCTTGCAGAGGCGTTTCGGAGAGCCATCGGTAAGCCTTCGGTTTTATGATTCTTTCATGGCCGCCGTATGCCAATTCAGTTTGGATCCCATGACCGTACGGGTGTTCTGCGACCCAACTTTCGGGGATGCGTTGTGCATATGGTCATGTCAGGCAATCTCGTCGCGCCGTTGCCGTTTTCTTTTTCTTGGAACCGGCACGCCATCATCTCACCCGAAGGAACCCATTCTACAACCTTCAAGGAAGTCAGCTGGTGACACCGGCTGCTGATTCATTTCATGGCAATTTCTGGCCAAAGTCGTGGGCGAAGCTGCTGCAAGTTCTATTTTCGCTTACATGTGCACTTTGCAGGACTTCGGATAAAGGAAACGAAGGAAATCTATGAGGGCGAAGTCACGGAATTAACACCAACAGAAGCTGAAAACCCACTCAGTGGTTATGGGAAAACCGTGTCTCACGTTGTCATCGGTCTCAAGACCGTCAAAGGGACAAAACAGCTGAGGCTGGACCCCACCATCTATGAGGCTATTTTGAAGGAGAAGATTGTCGTGGGGGACGTGGTTTATATCGAACAGCAGACTGGGGCCGTAAAGGTATGTCCCAGACTTCTAATATTACGTTACATCTCTGATTTCCTGCAGCGCGTGGGTCGCTCAGACGCGTACGCAGCTTCCTATGATCTTGAGTCGGAAACCTATGTTCCTCTACCAAAAGGAGAAGTGCATAAACGAAAAGAGCTCGTTCAGGACGTGACCCTTGGCGATCTGGATTCGGCCAATGCGAGACCGCAAGGCGGGCAGGATATTATGAGTGTCATGGGAAGTTTGGTGAAAAGCGGTCGCACAGAAGTGACCGATAAATTACGACGCGAAGTCAACAAGGTTGTGAAAGGCTACGTTGACCAGGGTGTCGCAGAAGTTGTTCCCGGTGTCGTTTTTATCGATGAAGTGAGGTTCTTTTGGGGAGCGTCGCCTCTTCATTTCGCTGATTCTTGCCTAGGTCCACATGCTCGATATTGAATGTTTCACATACCTGAATGCACTTCTCGAATCACCCATGGCACCCACCGTTATCCTTGCCACTAACCGCGGAAACTCCTTAGTTCGCGGAACCACCGACATCGTATCTCCCCATGGAGTACCAGTAGATCTCTTAGACCGGTATTTAAACCTTGTCAATACACTTCCCTCGGATGCTAATATTTGTATTAGGTGCATGATTGTCAAGACCGATGCCTACACGCGCGAACAGATTGGGAAAGTCGTCCAAACGCGAGCAAATGTCGAGGGACTCAAACTAAGCCCAGAGGTGTTGAATAAATTGGCTGGTGAAGGCGAAACGAGCTCTCTGCGGTAATGCATTCATTTCAGTGGCGCGTAATCTATCTATTGACCTCACTCATCAATCACAGCTACGCGCTCCAACTCCTTACCCCCGCGTCTATTCTCGCTCACCTGGCCGGTCGAGCCCAGATCGAACTCGAGGACATTAACGAGATGAACGAGCTGTTTCTCGATGCCAAAACCTCAGCCGCAATGATTAGCGAGAACCGCAGCGTGGACACAGAAATGGCCTCATGATCCTGTTGTGTCGGCACAACCTTTAGATCGATCTTGGTTGAGTTGCTCGCCCGCTTTACATAAAGTGTATTGCTCACCGCTCATATGCAGATGTAGTCCGCATTGTACTCTATTTATGGCCAGGAATGGCGTCAAAATCCGTCTGACCGACGTTCATTGTGTATTATGGCGTGTTCGGAGTGTCGTCCTTCGGCTTTAAAAAGTTTGATTTCGTGCAGGAAACACTGTACGGGCATTTGGATTCGAGGTGATGCAAATATAGAGCGTTCCCCACTAATAATCCAGAGGCAGTTCGACAGATGGATACGACGTTCATTACAGCAGTTTGTTTTCGATCGTGGTCTCGTCGAGGTGAATTCAACCCCAAAATCGAACTACATATAAACATCCATCGGGTGTAGTGTTATGTCCTGCTGCTCTTTTGGATCTTCTATCAGATGATTACGGGTATTCGGGAAAGCAGCATGGGAGCGATCTTGTCGGCAGATGTATAAGTCACAGGGCCTCCATTCAGCGTGTCCTCTATCCTCAAACATATGTATGTGGTGCGCCACTTAGCCTTTTTTTCTATTTGACTTATGCCTCTTTCTAAGGCCTAACTCCTTCCCGCGACATCTGGAAGTCATGCTTACGAACTATGGCGTACTTTGTAAGAATGCTGCGAAGTTCTTTTCCCTCACGCCTGTCCGAAGTTTTCAGGTTAGCAGCGAGCGTGGACTGGTGCGTCATAATTGCCTTAAACGCGTACGCCAATCCAAAAAGAAGTTGGGACCACTCGATGTTTGATCTTTGGGGCACGGCGGCCCATTATTGCTCCTGTCGCACTGTCGGCGGTGACAAGGTCTGAGAACGCGCAGCAGATGTGGGTAAGTGTACCGCCTGACTATCCTTGTCATCTTACCTTTCATCTTGCCAAAGCTTTGGATATAGGCGCTTGAGGGTGCCAGCTCGGCAATGTCCTCGGCACACACAACAACCGGTCCAGCCTTTCAAATTCATGCAACAAATACGCCAGAAGCTTGTCACACCGCGGAGACATCAGTTGCCTTTGATCCTCATAAAAAACAACAGTATTCGATTTACCTTTGTGATTTGTGAAAGAGCGACGGCAAGGCGAATGGGGAGGAGATAGATCCATTGCACCTGACACTGTCCGTGGTAACATGTGAGTGCCTGACTTGATTTAAATCTGCCTATTTGATCTGCCGCCGCACATACTTTTAAATTTCAATATAACCGTGGCGAATTACAAGGCCACTCCTCCCTGCGCAACTACGAATAGACTACCTTCCACTTCTAGCAGCGTTCTCAAAACGCCCATGCCTTATCAACGCAATGCGTATCGGCAGAACTTGGCAGCCCGCTCCTCTGTGTCCACTTAACTCCTTCCTTCCTTCGAAGTGATTGTATCACGAAATCTGTTCTGCCAACTGTATAGGTACTCGTCCCGCCCTGGCCTCTTTTTTTTATTCTTCCCCATTTCGGTTGATCTGACAGCCGAATGCTAAGGGCCAGATCGTCATCGTGTTCACCACTAAATTCATTCGCGTCTTAATATGGCCTAGACCAACGATGTGGGATTGCCCCAATTCGCAAGCGACCTGACAGAATCGGTCTTCTGAAGTCCTGCGCGCACCACGAGGGCTGTTTGGATAACCTGAGGTATGTGCTGTATATCACTGCTTAACACCCCGAATCGACGTAACTTCTGCCGGGAAGGCGCGCGGACAATGGTGGATAACTCATATGATAAAGGTTTCTTGTGTAGGTGGAAAAATCAGACTTCTGTGCAAAGGAACCGGCTTACCGAGGGCAAGGAAGAAGAAGAAAGGTAAAATCCATTTACATGATGTGACATTCCCATTAGGAACTGACGTGACGCGCTGGCCGAATTAACAGTGTACAGCCGTACTGGCTCCGGGGGACCGCCAGTTCTTTATATAAACGCGAACTTTTGCTTAGCATCTGCACTCCACCTTTACCACACCTTTTGTCGTCGTCTCTAGACAGTCGCCTTCATTATGCGCCATGGACCCCTCCCCCTGACATTCGAAGACCGCACCGCGCAAACTACCAATACAGATTTCGACGACATGTACGACAGGCTTTTCTTCCATGTTGTACGGCAGCCTGGTCGAGCGACGACGAAGATATACCAGATGAGCGTACGCGCGTCTCGTCACCGCAGCACCCTCCCTATACAAGGGGAGGCCCTTATACAGCTTGATTTTGGGCCTGATGAGTCGTTGGGAACTATATCGTTCTTCAAGTCCCCAGTGCATGGTAGCATACCTATGGCCCGCTACTTGAAGAAAACTGGGTTCTTTGCGCCGTGAGTGATTTCACAGCCTCAAGTGATGCTGCGCGCTTAGCATCATTATACTTAGATCTTTGTCGCGCAAGTTCATGGGCTCTGACGGACGGGAGTATAAATGGGGCTATCGAACACTCCCTGGTCAGGAGTGGACGGTATGTGCTGTGCATTATCTGCTGTGTTTGTTTTGAAAACCTGATTATCTATTTTCTTGAAACGTAGTGCTCGACCATGGACAACTTTCTAGTGGCACACTATGATCTAAAACCGCCCAACGTTCGGACATTCGATGTTTCCGGCAACAACCTTATAATATACGAAGCCTTTACGGATATGATTCCAGGTATGTCAAAGTCTGCCTTGATGTCTGTCAAACTCGGCTGACGCGCTATGTTGTAGAAATAATTGCATCTTTCATTATAATGCGCCACATTGCGCAATTCAACCTATGAATCTGCGCTGAATTATTTCATCCACTGTACTACCACCACCATCAGCACGTCTATCTATCACCATCCCTCTAGACCCAGTAATTCGTCATGTTTTCCCTGCAGCTCGTTCCTTCACCTTGTACCATTTATCCACCATGCATCTTGTTAGTACGTATATTTCTTGCGGACGATCCCCTCAGTCGAACTTATTAGACCGACCACTGTACTGCTCGACGTTCTCCCTTCTATGTATGTATTATGTATGTACATATAGTGTAATAAAATATTTTGTGCCTGTACGCTTATGACCATATGTCTACACATGACTTGACGGGAGCACGTTGTCCACAATCTGATGATCAGTCAAAAGCACACAGTGATACATTTTGATAAAAGGCTCCTCGTGAAGTCCACCTGGGCGGGACCAGTGTTTGTGTCAACTCCAAGCTAATTTCAAGTCAATTCTGTATACGGTATGAAATTTCACGCGTTCTCTGCGCCTTCTGGAACTACGGCTCCTAGGATGGTAAAGATAGCCACTTCACCGCTCTTATCAGAATTTGATGCGGGTCCCAGTGGAAGTCGCTGCGCCGTTCCGTTGGCTATTTTCGCGTATGCAGTCAAACGATAACGTATCTAGTCGTTATCGCTTCTGGTCCAGGGGACCAACGCTGAGAATTTAAGCTACTGATTCTGTCACCTCGCAGTCTCTTTTGTGCCTATGAAGCACACGAATACGGGAGAGTTCACGATGCTCGTCATCAACCCGCGTACATATGGTGCTCTGTCGCTTCTTGCCTCCGACAAACGGCGACATCCATGTGGGGCACAGGAATCATTGACATCGATGAGAATTCGTCAGTGACCACGATAGAAGACGCTATTTCCTTCCTTCAGCTTCCTGCAAACGTGCTCGTCGGCATCGACGAAGCACAGGCGCTGTTCTCCCTGCCGGAATCCTGATCTGCTGATTAGTGCCCTCTGGGCTGTAGAGTGCTCTACATAAAGAAAGCTCGCCGAGAGGTCTAGCTAGAGTCTAGCCTCGGCACAGTCATCGGGCAGAAGGGACACAGCTCCGAGCGGGGAGCTCTATCAAACGTGCGCATGGTGGTTATTCTCCACTACTGCTTATTAGCATTTTTGTATTCATCGGCATACGCATTATGGGAAGCCGTAAGCCGGGAAGCGCACGAAGCGCACGATCCGACGGCTTTGAAGCTTACTTACATTTGGGAGCGCACCAAATTTAGAGTAGACTACAGTGAGAGCTGTATCTAATATGAGGTCACTAAACTATGGCGCAAGTATGGGCATACTGTCAATTGGACTGGTAATAAAGCAGCCGAAGTTTTTGGGAGGACGTATATAGATTATCTGTCGCCCCGTATAAAATCCCCGAAGGCTCAAATCACGGCGTCTTTCCAAGGAACAGTTTGGGGTAACTCGAGACCTGAGAGTCGGAATGTGAAGGCCGACATCTTTAAAAAATGCGATATAATTATTTCCTCGACGGAAGCAAGACGGAAGCAAGACGGAAGCATTTCTGTAGCCGAATAAAAGTGCGTTGATCGAGTCAGTCCCTCATTAACTCAAAAAACGTTTTCAAATGGCGGTATATCGCTTTAATTTTGAAAAATAAAACAAAATAGGTCTATCGGTCTGCAAGACGGCAGAAACATGGGGACTCGCTAGTCGGGTGGGCTTCTCATTTGAGCCTAGGGGACTGGCTTATTCCTGGTGGTACCGCAGTCACGGTTAAAGATCCATTAAGGAAACTCATAGACTCGAATCAGGACGGCCAATTCATTACGTTGAGTTCGGATCTTGAGACTTATCACTGATATAAATCGTTAGACTGCTAATGCCACACCCGGCGTTCGCGTACGCCGTGACCTCGTATCTTTTGGAGACTGGCGAGACGCCTAAATGACATGCACAATATTATGCGATAATGCTCTTGAAGACGGGAGCTTGGAGAGCAGGACGCGTAAGTAATTCGTATGCCGAAATATCCGTATCTAGAGAGTCGCGGGGTGCTAATTGCTATTGCAAATGAAATAAAACATCCTGGTCATGTAAAGCCCGGTGGTGACACTCGGATGACGCATTGCCCCGGCGATCAAACTTGGCTGCCCTGACGCTCGACGGGCGCCTATAAGTAGTACCCTCGGGGTTTCTAGGCCATGATGGCTGTGCGGAAGCCTAAAAACGCATGTAGCGCGATATCAAATCTCCGTGTCAGACTGCGCATTTAATTCCCTAAGGAGCACTCTTTCAATTCGAGATCCTGAATCTAATTGATGCTCGGGGAAAATGTGAAAGGTTACCGAAATACTTTAAATGCTCCGGAGCCTATGTAGTTTACAGATACGCTTTGGCTGGATCTAAAATCCTTTACACCCCTCTCTATAGTCGGGAATATCAGATCCATATTCGTATCTATGCGCATTTGGTCTAGTAAGCACTTGACCTGGAAAGTACTTTTAAATGATGTGCGAACCATTCGAAATACACTTCAAATAACCTTTACTGATTTATGTGACCGATTTATTTGGATTCTGGCCAATGAGAGGCTTTGAATCCAAATAATCTATATCTTAAACACCACATAAAAGATGCCCATTTATTTGAAGTTTGGACCAAATAAATTATCGCGTAAAATTCAAATAAATGAATGTTATTTATTTGGTTATGCACCCAGTGAGTAATGATTGAAAATCCTCGTCCATTACTAAACATAATCGTCAAAATTTCACGCAGATAATACACGAGGATGAAATGTGCAGCAAGCCCGAACACTGGCCGTAAAGAACGTGGACAGGTGAGCCACAGATGGGCCTAATAGCTGCTCCCATGCACCAGAATACTGTACTACGTATACGTTTGACAAATATAATTTCGAGCTTGAAATTCGTTCCAGAGCCGGATAGGTTTTCCAGTACACGTTGAGAATTTTCCATAGGATTGATAATCTTGTCTTTTTTGTCGTAATGCCAGCCTCCCATGTGGCTTGACATAGACATCGCGAGCTGTATAAGCTGCAGTTAACATAAATTACAGGATTCATGTTTCTTCCACGTCAATTAACGAGTTTACGTCGTTATTAAATTTTCCATGATGTTCGAGCATCACCTTCCTCGCCTTCTCCTACATCCGTCTTTACTGCTACATTGGTGAATTCTCCCAACATAATAGAATAGCGGCCTTCCGCTCGTCCGGTGGCAGCATAATTTGAAAGCAGCGCTTGGCAACTCCACGAGCTGGTCCGATGAATCCCACAAATAAGGGGACTCGTCATAAAGCTCTGACATTCAAGGAATCATCATATTTTGTCCGAAAATTTGGATTTAGTGGGATAAGATGAGGAGAAAGCATCGCTGTGATGTTGCCGTGATAAAGAAGGATTTGATGTGTAATCTAATCTAATCAGCCTCAGCGTGGGGATCCGTTGGCCATGCTCGGCTCGGCAGCGGCAGTGTTCAACAAACCCTCTCCGCCACTACCGCCACGCACGATGTCCACGACGCCGTTTGTCCAGCCAGGCGAGCCGCTGAACACGTTCCTGCAGTCGTTTTGGCAGCGCCAGGTCGACGCCGCTGAGCAGGAGACGCCCGACTACAGGCACCCGCCGCTCCCGCTCGCGCGCATTAAGAAGGTCATGAAGAGCGACCCCGACGTGAAGGTGCGCTTGTCGCCATTGGCCGCCCCGGCGAGCAGCTTCAGCTGGCCTGATTATACTTACGTATACCGCGCGTACAGATGATAGCTGCTGACGGTGCATGCTTTCGCCTCTCCTGCCCCCGCCCGTGCTGACGCCTGCCAGCGCCCATCCTCTTCTGCAAGGCATGCGAAAGTGCGCCCTCCTTCTATCTCACGCGTGTTTTTTTTTTTTTGGAAAGGCTGACTGAGAACGGCAGTATTCATCGCGGAGATCACGGCACGCGCGTTCATCGTTGCAGACGCGAACAAGCGCCGCACGCTCTCGCGCGCGGACATCTCGAAGGCACTGGGCAAATCGGACCAGTTCGACTTCCTCATCGATATCGTCCCGCGTGAGGAGGCACCGTTTGGTGCTGCCACAGGCGCGCGTAGGGCCGGCCCGTCGGGAGTAAAACAAGACCAGGTGCGTCGTAGTGCCGGACTGTCTGGGCGGGTTCAAGGTGCTGACTGAAGCTGCATTGGGGTTATCAGGGCCCTGGTGCAGGAGACGACGGGCAGGACGGCCTTGGACTTGATGGTGTAGACGGGCGGAGTAATTCGGAGACTATAGAGCAGGTACGACGTGCCCTGCTGCTGCTCTGTGCCCTGGCTGACTGTACTAGCTGGAGACCCTGCTGAACCCGGGTGCTCGCGGGCAACTCTCGTAACTCCTCCGGGTTGCCATAGTCTCTCATCGAGCTCTATCTGCGCCGCTGAGTGCTGTATTCTCCTTGCTCTCGACTTTGTGTCCTTCCAGATTTCTTCCGGATCTTGGACTAGCCTTTTTTATTGATTCTTATTCTGTTGTACGATGTAGAGCGCCATGCTGCATGTATTGCGCCGCAATGGACACTATTTTCTCAATCTCACAGCACTCAAGAGCAGATGTGCGAACAACCCATTTCATCGATCCGCGAAAACTGCACCATGCATCACCGGTTAGAAGGTCGCCTCCACCCCCACATCGCACTCGTACCCCAACTTGTCGTTCGAAACTGTCTCCTGTATCAGCACTCGCTTGGCAGATCCTATTACCATATTCTTCTTGTCAAGGTGAGACTGTAAATGGCCTTTCTCACCTGTCCGTATAGATATCGTGAGCGCTAGTCGCGCGTTTTCTCGAGCGCACTCCTGCGTTTCCTCGACGTTGCAGGAACAAGCGTCCCCGCTCGCGTTCAAAATCAGCAGCGCAGTACTAGCCTGCCATACATTCTTCGGGACGCTGCACTGCCCCAGAGCTCCTCTGCCATAAAAAATGAACACGCTGAGGTCAAGTTCACAGGTGTATTCACAAAGCGCTCAAGACCCCCGGCACCGTTCGCGCACCTGACGTGTGGCGAACGTGGGTGGCAGGACTCGCCATCGCGTACGCGCTGCAAGCTTGGCTTATCGGCAGGCAGGATGGGCGTCGATGGACGACATGCATACCACGACGTGCATACCGTGAAAGGGGCCCACTGACATCATGCATCGAGGCTACCTGTCGCTCAGCAACGCACGCTGCGCAGAACATGTAAGAGAAGGCATCTGTCGCTTTCGTGAGCGCATACCGCGCTACGTGCGTCTGCATTTGCAGTAATGCATGAGGGCGTCGCAGCAGCGAGGGTGAAGTGCATTATACAGGAGGGATGGGGCAGCATATATCGGCGCCAGTGAGGGCTCCGCAGCGGCGATCGTAGGTCCCGGAGGTCTTGGGTAGAGGTCTATGTTAAGAGGGCGTTGTGGAGAATGGCCTCTCGCTGAGGCTGCCGGGCCGCCTGCGGTGACTTCCAAGTTCCGAGTCTATGAACCCAGGGCTAACGTTATGGTCAGCACAAGTGTCTGATGAGGTGAGGATATGACGCTAGACGGTCTATGGCTGTTTCTCGTGCTATCCGGGCGAAATGGGAAAATCGGCCCCAACCACCCCCTGCAGATTCTCATCGCGGCCCGATCCAGATAATAATTAGACCAAGTCAGTGTCTGCGTCTAAAAAAGTCCATTATCCATTTGATTAGCAGGAAACAAACTTCCCGTCAAACTTCCCCTCCCCACTACATATGGGGTCGAGACCGAGGTTCGGCAGCGCTGCCTGGAATGCAGATGAGTGCATCACTTCTGCGCGGCGAGGCTTCCTTTAGGCTTTTCCCCTGTCTGTTACAATAGGTGCATGTACGTGCATGTTGATCCGGTTGAATTAGGGGCGGGGTAGCCAGCAGTGAGTGGCACGCCACGTGAATATACATACAACGAATACAATTCCCGAGAAGATAATTCCGGCACTAGAATCTGCTGCGGGCACAGCGATACTTGCAGCTCCGAGGAAATAATTTATAACCAGAAAGAATGGTAACTTTTGACAAGTCTTGATATTTTCGAATGTGTAAGCTGGCCAACGGGGCCAAGCTCATAACACGCGCCATCAATAGGCGCTGGCGCATCTACATCGATCGCGCCTTTTATTTTTCTCCTTACAAGTTCAGCCTCGCTGCGCTTCGGCCAAGCTTGGTCAAGACACGTCATTAATTAACCGTCGTACTTTATTTTCAGGAAATATCCAAGAAATATCTATGCCAAATCTACACCGACTGAAGAGAGCATGGAGTCTGGAGCCTCTGTCAGTCTCAAGTTGCTCTAATAACATTTTGTACATTCTACGTTATTACAAGATGTATTCAAGTTAGTATATAGCACCTCAGAATACTGTTTTGTATTTATCAATCGCAGCACTATGAGCTTTTTCCTCTCAAAAAGGGTGAGGCTGGGGCACTGGTGTGACATGCTGCATCAACAAATAAGTCCAATGTGGAGGTGTAGGATTAGAGGCGGCGGGGCTTTGTAAGAAGTGCCTTAGTGATCGACTATCATCGCTAAGGGAGTCTGTAAAGGAGACTAAGAAGTGCCGTAAATTTGAAATATTAGCAAATTGAGGCAATCAAGAGGCAATGCTGCTGAATATATCTGTCCTGAGATGAGAAGGAGGCTGGCGGAGTAAATGTTTTATGAATTCACGATTTTGAAGCAGCTGTATATGGATGCATGAAATTTTATACATAATTGACATATAATTTATCTACTAGAAAATAAAGCTATCGAGAAAGGTCAAGAACGTGAGCAGTGTGACTGTAAATTATTGAAGGCGCGATTCCATCCGAGTCTGGGCATGCCCAATGTTAATGAGTGCCCAATTGCTTGGTTGTCCACTTGTGCTCAACGGTGCCGCCGTGCGGCTGATCTTCCTTGTTGAACCAGTGCAAGATTTTCCATACGGACTGGCCAAATTTTGTTGGCCGAAATTTTGACATTGTCTCAGGTCCCAGCGGTAGTGGACAATTTTTTATTCATCTACTGTGTCACAGGTCACACCCCTGGACCAACCATTTGAAATGGTACAGTACCAGCTACAGCCCTCAAAGTGCAGCTTGCGATTCCCTGAAACAATCCCACTACGCTTAGTAGTGTGGTTTAGGCTTGCATTCGAAAACAGAATATGGCGCGCGTTCGCCACATGTGGAGCTGGGTGGGGCAAATCGGCAATTTCCGGTTGACTATAACAATCGAGCACGTTGGTGTCTCAGAAGTACGCACACTCAACGCACACTCGTTGTTTAACTACGCATTGTCTTATTTACAGTTATGCGGCCACTGTTGCCGTTATAGAAGGACTGGCGTCGCCGTGCCTCTCTTCGTCCTTTGTAGCCGCGCACTCTCTCGCTCACAATGACGTTTCCTGCGAACTCACGAATCACGATAACGCTTGCGCTTTCCGCTTCGTCTGCTTGGACGGAGACTGCAATATTCGCCGTTCTGGAAGTATGTAAGGAACCGAACCGTCATGCAGCTACTTGTTAGCCATTCTTCAGGTAATTTTGCTGTTATAGACGGGCTCAGCCTGCCATGCGCTGCCTCTTCTTTTTAAAGGTTATTCCTGCGAGGTTTCTCTTACTATCGCATCCGAAGCATTTTCAGCGCGTACTGAGTTGCTATCTTTCGCTATACTAGAAAAAACTGAAACATTTTAGACATATTTAATTTTAATTTACCTACTTGGCATTCCATCGCCTCTGCGCCGACGTCGGATCGATGTGTGTTAAGTTGCATGTTCATCTGAACAATTTCAAGAAGGATGCAATTCGCAGCCTCTGTAAAAAAACAAAGTCTTTTTTGCCAATGCCGCTGTGTCGTACTTGAAAGTGGGCTTCCATCTACTAACTGCACGTATTCCGTATTCGCTTAGATTTAATTCATTCTACGGATGTGCCACTGAACTTGCAGCATTTACTATCGTCGAAGACTGTCCCGTCGACATCTTAATACTTCTCAATGGTTTCAGCAACGTTCGTTGGAAGCAGGTGAGATAACTTTCATTACTATGCGCACAGTGGCTGAACATTTTATTTCCTGTCTCTGATAACGAATATATACGCGATAAACTCCCCACGTTAAACCGTTAAGTTGAATCCGCGATTAAAAAAATGCTATTGCATGGTGTCGCATGCGATACCCTTATTCTTTGAAATTGTTCCGTCGCAGCGAGGTGTTTTAGAGGGAAGCGGTGCAGATTCCATGTTTTTCCCCGCTGTTCACGGCTTTCAATATCTAAAGTCAATTTTTTATGTGGACCGCTCAGCGGGTGCTGACGTTTATCTATGCTCAGTTCATGAATCTAATTTTTCAAGCATCGGACAGCGCCATGTAGATAATAATGAGATATTTGGTAATAAAGTTTGAAAAAAGCAGCGTAGTGGGGACTTCCGCGCGGCGGCCATGCGAAGCCTTATTTTAATGTCCTAGTATTCAATACTCTGTTCCAGCGGTGTAAAAGATGCGAATCTACAAACGCGACTACATATCTCAGCCAATGCAGGACTTGAATTGTCGAGGTTTTTTCTGTAGAAAGACCAAATGGCCAACTAAAATTCCTTCCCTCCTCTTTCCTTTTTTTGCTTCTTTCTTTTCTATTTAATTCTTAACTTTCCACCAAATACACCTGGCATAAGTATCTGCGTTGTGTCGCAACCGCGTCTTTAAATAGCCTACATCATCATATTATGATAATGGCTCTTTAACAAACTGGGTCCGCCAAGAAGTGCTAAAGCTAAAGGGTCAAGTGTCACGCGGTGGTTGTCTCTAATTTTGTTAATAATAATCTTGGCTACTTACAGCAGTTCAAAATAGCCTGCTGGAGGTAGTCTCCCTGGTCCTGTAGCCGTTCCGGGCCATTTATGACATTGAGCGGCGGCCCTGCATCACAGCTTCCCCTAAAATTATGTCTACCGACTTTTGGACGACTTCACTGCACACCCTGTTATCATGGTATATAATAGGGCGTAGCATTCGACTGTAAATCTCTTGAAATTTTTTGAAGCTCATTTTTTTTTCCACTTCGAGTTTTCTGAAGCACAGACATGCATAACAGCGAGGAGCAGCATATCCATTGCAATTTTATGCACGATTCCCAGCCGTATGATCTGCCTGGAAAGGTCAGTGTATCTATATTCTGCCGCAGACAATTGGCTACAATCTTCTTTAAACCTCTACTAATATCCTGTCACCTTAGAATACACTTATGGGGGAAGCGCTCACCGTTGACTTTCACTCATCTTGCCATCCTTTGCATGAACAAGACCTCAATATCGCATTGGTGATCACAATATTCCTCTCGCTCCCAAGAATATATTATGACCAAACCTTTTTTTCAGCGAAGCAACTGGAACGATGAGTATGGACAGGAGCGCCTCACCAACCCTTGGATCTCTACGCCATTTGACTATTTTGCCGAAACTGTAAGCCCAGTGGCATCTGGAATCCACCATAAAAAATTTCTTGATTTTGAGCTAAACGCAGACTCAGATTGGTTATGGATTGAGGGCCGTTGAAAACTTTGTGGAGCCCCAGCAAGTTGCGATGGCTTCTAATATCGTAAGTGTCATATAAATGTTGCGTGGAACTGAATCTAAGTTGATGATCGTCCCCCACAAATATAGGGAGGTAAAATCGCAAATCAGATATTACCTGAAGACGTAGCCAGTTCCATGTTCTACATACCAGTGTCAGATGCCGTTCATACAGAGAATAGCAGAGGTCCTTCGAGTCAGTACTCGCCTCAGAGCCCCACAAAGAGAGTCACGACTAAACGACCAGCAAAATTCTTCTGCGACCATATTGGATGCAGCGCGACGTTTACCACAAACTATCGTTACAAGAGTCAGTCAGAGCTGCTTCCGATATTGCATTTTATCCGCTTACGATTACTATTATGTGGCTAGCTCACGTCAATCGATTCCATACGCCGGAAGATCAGCAAACACAGCACTTCTGCAACAAGTGTAGATCGTACAAGACCTTCTACTCAACGGATCTTACTCGCCATAAAAAGAGCTGCGGAGTTCAATGCTTGAACGGGCGTGTTTTGCAAGATGTGTTGTGAGAATTGTGTGATTAACCTGATAGCTATCATACAGTATCATAGTAAACATGTAGTCGATTATGATTGTACGCGCTGAAAGCTTAACTTGTCAGCTGGGAGAATGGCTCAAATGGACGACATGCATACCGTGAAAGTGGCCGACTGATATCATGTGCCGCGGTTACCTGCAAAATAGCAGCGCGCCCCTCGCATACATTGCAGGATAAGGCATTTGTTGCTTACAACCCGGTGCGCGCCTGCCTCTGCGGGAGTGTATGGGGGCGTCGTAGACTCGGAAGCGAGGGTGAAGAACACTATAAGTATTGGAGGGGCAGACCAGCGCGTATCAGCGCCAGTGCTAGAGCTCCGCGGCCGCTGTTGTGGGTCCCGGAAGGGTTGACGTTGGGTAGTAGCTGCTGTCGAAGATCCGCGCAAGTAACATGGTGCGGCGGTAGTGTTGGGTACGTTGAGTACCCAGTACATGTACATAGGCGTCAGCAAGGCGTCGGCGGCGGGGCAAGGCTCACTGGTGCTGTGCCTTGTTTGGTGCTGAGGGCGCCCGTGAGAAATGATTAATGATGGCCGAGCGCGCCGCAACTTGTCAGTTCAGCAGTGGTTCTACCATTGCGGAGAAAAGTAGCGGGAAAATCGGGCGCAGGCGTACGCACAATGCCATTATGCTACTTGAAGTTATGCTACCATGAAAGACGATAGTGAGCCTTTCTCGGACACTACGTCGCCGACATCGGATATCGAAGCGCGTCCGACGCCCCGTCCCCAACCCGTCCCCGAACCCCGCTGACGCCTCAGTAGCAAATGGAATATATACTAGATCATAAATTATTCCCCCTCCTACATCAACGTTTCGATGAGCGCCGCGCGCCGTCTTAGATTGCATCGCACCTACACACAGTGAGATGGCCAGCGAAAAGTGTCTAATGAGGTAAGACCATTACAAACTAGATCCTGAGCATGGTAGTGGATCTGATATTGAAGTAGATGAGTGCATCAGTGGTAACTGTGAAAGGTGAGGTCTCCCATCCTCCTATGTGTATGATACGCCTAAGTCATATTTAAGTATTTAAAGCGCCATGTGGTCGCGTCCTTTCATGGCATATGTTTAGCATGTGTAGCTCAGCCGGATCCGCCTCGCTCGAAGCAGCTTGAAGATCAAAGGACAATGCCACAAACTTATGTGCTTTGTATCGAGTAAGTTGCGGGAGGCTAACAGCACCTCAACCTTGAAATGGTAAGTTGCTGTTCACCTATTTGCTGTATATCGTTCGCCGTATAAAACTTCCTTCATCACCACATCGAAATACACCGTCTTCTCTTGCACATTTTTTCGAAACAAACTGGACGATTGGCGCGCTATGCATAACGACGAGGTCGAGTCTTCGCATAGCATACTCGATGATCAATCATATGACGTACTTCCCAGTGGATCCGAACTTCAAGCTTCACGAATCCAATGCATTTGAACTTGGAAACAATGCCGCCGCGGCTATGCAGAGTTCGCCGCCGGCCGATTCCGGTGCCCACATGACGATGTCAAACATTGCCTCCTCGACCTAATTTTCCGTAAAGTACTGGCTGCAATCCAGTGAAAATCTGCAGATAAAATTTCTTAGTTGATTATACATTTAGTTACATCACAGAATATTTCTTTTCCTTTTTTTTATGGGTGATATAATATTTTCGCGGTGCATTCTGTATCAGGATTATGGCCACTGATAAATGCACAGCGCGTTCGCGGCTGATACAATTTGTCACTTCCCTCCGAATTAAACAAACCAATGGTATCGTCTACTACAAGAATTGAAGCTGTAAATCACACTTTAAAATATATTGCTGGGTTAGCAGCCAGGCCATATTTGAATTACTTGTCAGGCAATTAATTTCACTGTATGTACTCCCCCCCCTGACCCTCGCTTAATTGTTAATCCAGTGCTAGATATTTCAAGGGTGACATAGAGTTTATATATCACCTTTAAAACACTCTGACTCTGCTCTAACCATATGACACATTGCTGTTAGACGAGCGACGAGATGTGTCAGCATCGCCGGAGAAAGCCGGCGTCCGGGCGTCGACGCAGCGAATCACCGCGATGTGATTCTGGGTCGCCATCTTTGACTGTCCCTAATTTATTTGCTATTTACAGCAGTTCAAAATAGCCTGCTGGAGGCAATCACAGCTTCCCATGAAATTATGTCTACCGATTTGGGCCGATTCAAGTTCCAGTTAGCACACCCTATTATCATGCTAAGTATATAATAGAGCCTAGTATTCGACCGTAAGTCTCTTGAAAATTTCTTGAAGCTCATTTTTTTCCTACTGCGGATTTTCTGGCGCACAAGACATGCATAACATCGAGGAGGAGCATATGCATTGCAATTTGATGCTCGATGCCCAGCCGTATGATCTGTCTGGAGAGGTCGGTGTATCCATATGCCGACGCAGATAATCGGCTATAATGTTCTCTAAACCTCTAACGTCATGTCACCTTAGAATACACTCATGGGGGAAGCGCTGGCCGGTGAACTTCACTCATCTTACTATTTGTTGCATGAACAAGACCTCAATATCGCATTGGTGATCACAATATTCCTCTCGCCCCCAAGAATGTATTATAACCAAATCTTTTTTCAGGGAAGCAACTGGAACGATGAATATGGACAGGAGTGCCTCTCCAACCCTTGGTTCTCTACGCCATCCGACTATTCTGCCGAAACTGTAAGCCATCTGGAATTCACCATCGAAATTCGCTTGATTTTGAGCTAAATGCAGACTCAAATTGGATATGGATTAAGGGCCATTGAAAACTTTGTGGAGCCCCAGCAAGTTGCGACGGCTTCCAATATCGTAAGTGTCATATAAATGTTGCGTGAAACCGAATTTAACTTAAAGGGCGTTACCTACGAATATAGGAAGGTGAAATCACATACAATCAAATATTACCTGCGGACGCAGCCAGTTCCACGTACTACATACCAGTGTCAGATACCGTTCACACCGATAATAGCGGAAGACCTCAGTATTACCCGTCTGAGGACTCCCAAAAGAAAGCCACAACCAAGCGGCAAGCGAAATTTTTTTGCGATTATATTGGATGCAGCGCGACATTTACTACAAACTACCGTCTTAAGAGACAGTTAAGCTGCTTCTGATATTGGTTTATATCCTCATAATCGTTACACTGTTAGCTCACGTCAATCGATTCCATACGCCGGAGCCTCAGCAACAACAATACTTCTGCAAAAATGTAGATTGTACAAGACCTATTACTCGACGGACCTGACTCGCCATGAAAAGACCTGTGGTAGTCCGTGAATGCACGTTTTGTAAACAGTGATGTTAAAAGAATAATTGTCCTGATAGCTGTCGTCTAGGAGGCACATTGATCATGATTGTGCTCCGCTACATGGCTAGGATAGAATAAGGAGCAGCGTAGAATAAAACACCCTGATTGTATCCCAAATGACATCCACGCATAACCCACAGCTTCGAGTAAGACTTGGAATAGGAAATGCCGTTCGTGCTTTTGCGTAAACGAAATAAGGGAAAACAAACGTTGGGGTGACTCATTACCACTGCTCTTTCAAGCTGCTTTTAAACCTCCCCGAGTCGTTTGGCTCTGTTTATTACCTGTCAGATGAGTCGCGAAGTTCGCTAATAATTAGTAATATGAAAAAAATAGTCGGCATAGCCCTACACTTTTCAGGAAGCAGTGCGGCTGGTGAGCATTGTATGAGCGCTCGTCACCTGTCGGTATTCATTTTTACAGTACGACTTGTCTTCGTAGCGTAGTAGAATAACGAGTCTGATTATTCCTCTAAACATCAACAGGAATTTGCAGAATATTAGTGCTTTGAAGATAGTTTGCGCTTCCAGCGAGATGTGGAGAACCCCGGACAATCGCCGGACAATCGCTTGCGCCACATCGGGACAGAAGGCCACGCGGTGCGCACATTTCTTCGCACACAGCGCTTGCACAGCGCTCCGGATGGATGATGGATAAATCTGTCATAATTTTGCACAGCGTGCACAGCTTGCTGTGAAGTGCTGTGAAATGCTGTGACTGCTGTGAATAGCAGACCTCAGTTGCACGACGCGCTGTCGGCGTTCAAGTTGTCATTTCAACTCAGTACTCAGCGTCTGTATTTTTGGAACGCCACTTCTTCGTTTACTGAATGGGTGCGATTCGCATGGCGCTGCACAGCGCGCTGTGCAAGTGCTGTCACTGCTGTGAAATGCAGACATGAGTTGCACAGCGGACTCTCGATGTCTCTGTTGCTTCTTACCCTCACCAATCCCAGCCATACATACCTGTATCGGGGACGCCGCTTGTGCGCGTTTACTAGATGGATGGATCTTCCATAATTCTGCACAGCGCTCTGTGAAAGAGCTGTCATCGCTGTGCAATTGATTGTCACTTGTGCAGCGGACTTCCAGCGTCGTTTCTAATCCTCAGCCATCCGCATATCGGCCGAGGAACGCCAGTTGTGCGTTAACCGAACGTGGACTTTGACAAAGCTCTGCACAGCACGCTGTGCAAATATTGTCACTGCTGTGGACTGCAGACATCAGAGTAATATCGCATGACCGACTTTCGGTGTTTTTCCAGTACCCACCTATCCGTATAAATATCGGGAATGTCATTCGCGTGTATACTCGTGCTGCAGAGGTGCGCGTTCACGCGTGTGCATATCGATGGTGAAGATGAATCGAGAGTCGAGACAAGGTAGCGGTAAAGATAGGACGGGGGACCGCCTCCGGAAATATCTTGCGCGCGAGTGTTGGAGCCGGTTATAGAGCACCCAAACCAGGAACTGCAATGTCAGCGTCTCGGGGAGTAATACATGTAGAACGGGTCAAAGTCGTCGGTCTCAACGCGGGACTATCAGGCTATATATTCTGCTCAAGATTTTGCAGCAGCGAAAAATCTAGAACCTAATTCATTCAGAGTTTATAAGCTCATAAGCTTGGCTGATATTCCACGTTTACGCTCTTTTGATCTCCTCTCTGGTTAAACAAAAGGCATGTCGTCCTCCACGCGGCCCAATCTTCCAAGCAGTCTCTTTCTTCATTTTCGCTACCTCTCAGGCAATTAGGTAGGTAAAGGTAGGACAGCGGACCGCCTCCGAAAATATCTTGCGGGCAGGGCGGAGCCGGTTATACTCAAGCCGGAGATTGAATGCAATGTCAGCGTCTCGGGGAGTGGTACTTGTAGAAGTAAAGAATTAATACAGCGGCTCAGCGGTACAGGTGTCAACACGGGGTTATCAGGCTATTTTTTGCTTAAGATTTGACAGCAGCGAAAATTTAGAACTGAATTCGTTGAAAGTTTATAAGTTTATAAGCTTGGCTGATATTGCACGTCTACGCTGTTCTGATTCCTTCTCTTGTTAAATAAAAGACACGTCGTCGTCGACCCACTTCAATCTTCCAAGCCGTCTCTTTCCTCATTTTCGCTGCCTCTCAGACATTTTCTTTCCAGGCTGATCTATATTCTACGCTCTGGAATCTATATCTTGCCGAAGCTCCTCCGCGCCTATCTGCCATCAAAATGCGTTAACAGTGCATAATCTTCGTGTGTAAGTACTTACAAACCTGCTGATCCAGCGATGCTCCATTATTGAATGGCGCTCCGGCCCCTGGACTCCTGGTAAGCCGTGTAATTAAATAAGTCGCGGCGGGCGCGGGTGGGTTGCGATGGGGCCAGCGCGGGGAAATTGCGGTCCCGAGGACATCGCCGCCCAGAGCGCTGTCGCCATGCACAAGCGCGCAGCCAAAGAGCCTGCTGGGTCGGAGCGCCTGGGCGTGTGCGCTGCGCCGGGTGCGGCGAGAATGGAGAGCGTGACATAGGCAAAAATGGTGCGCGCTTGGGTTGTTCGTGAAGAGATACTTGAGCACACGCAAAATTTGCGCGACTCTGATTGTGCGCTCTGCGAGGCGAACTACATAATCGGTGTCGACAACGAAGTGTGCGTTCCACCTCGCGTCCGCGCGGTCGGAGGCCGGCATCGCCCAGCCGCCACTTGCTGCAAATAGGGGCAAATAGTAACCATGGCGACGGGTAGGCTGGGCGGCCATCCGCACGCCCTCCTGGTTACTCCTGGCTGCTCAAAAAGCGACGCACCCAAAGCCCGCGCTGCGAACCTCCGTGATTGCGTCTGCGCCGCCGCCCGCCACCACCACCACCTCCCGCGCACAACACACACTGCACACGCACCGAGCACCCCCGCGCGCCGCACGCATCAAACGCCCTTTGATTCGGAGCCAGGCGACACCACCACCACCACATTTCATTCATCTCGGAGCTTTGCGGCGCCTTGCTGCTTTACCATCTACTACTTCGCCCCCTTGATTATCCGCCCCCCGCCGCCTGCGATCCGATAGCGCGATGGCGTCCGCTGTGTATTCTGAACCACCAGGTGAGTCGGGTTGGTGTTCTGTGAGAGGGAGGCGTGCTGGGCGTGTGCGTGTGGAGCGACGACGGTGGCATGGGCGCAGGACGGACACTCCGATAGTGTGGTGGACACAGAGCGTAGGGGTTGGTGGACGGGGATGCTGGGATGCTGTCGGAGGAGGTTGGGCTGCTGGACGCCAGGCATGCGATGTCGGGTCGGGACGGTCGATGACAACCCTGTCGCCGGGATACGGCTTGGTGCTGCGGAGCGCTCGCAAGCTGCTTTTGCGTCGTCAGCAACGGCCGTCGTCGTCATCGCGCATAGCTTTCCTTTGCCGTGTTCCTCCAGCTGTTGGGCGCAGGGCGATCGGAGTGCGAGGACGATGAAACACGATGCGGTGGTGCGGAATATTGATGTCCTACCGTCTACGCCGCTTTCAGGGGTCTTCTCCGGCGTCATGCATTGGCTGAAGAAAGGCGCTGCCTTCGTTTGGCATTTTCGACGCACTGCGGCTCCGCGTGGCGGACGCGCGACGAGGTCCACCGGTTCGTCGCCGCTCCCTGCCCCGGCGGCCTCGCCTCGCCTCCCCGCGAACGATAGCTCAATTGTCCGGCCGCTATTGTGTTGCCCTTTGTGTCCATGCCATTTTTGTCCTCGTCAAAATTAACAATAGCGGTGTACTGATTAGGCTTTCCCTTTTTGTTTGTTGAGCAGCGTCCCGACTTTCGATAGCCCTGGAGGGCGAGGCGTCCGCGTCGCCGTTCCCGTCGCCCTCGTCATCCTTCCTGCCTCCGCCGACCCCGGGCGCACATGAATTCGCCGTTAAACCTGCGCCGGCCAACCGCCTTGGGCGCAAGCTGAGCGCCACCGCGTCCGCCGCGGCCCATGCATCAACGAACGGGGACGGCGCACCCCGGAGCGAGCCGGGCCCTGAACGGACACCACTAGCCGACGAGCAAGGCAATGGACACGTCCAAGCGGCGGCTCTGGCCCCTACGCCAAAAGACACACTTAGCCCGGCCCCGCTATCACCCGCGCTCGTGTCGCCAACAACACCGACACCACATACTCTGCAACACCAGCATTCAACATATCTCGAGCCGCCGTGTTCGCCTGGGCCTGGGCCCGGGCCCGAGCAGTCGACCTCGTCCGCGACAACGCCTACTGTACTTACGTCTACGCTGCCCCCCGAGGAGCCGGAGCTCACGACGATAACTATCCCGAATGCGCTGGAGCCCGGGCCTGGTGGGAATGCGAGCGCACCGACGAGCCCCGCGTTCAGTACGTTTAGCGCGGCAAATAACAGCCGCCCGCCGTCTGGCGCGCCGAGCCTTAGCTCATGGCGTGCGGCACCGCCGTCGCCTGCGCTCTCCCGTCGTGTATCGGGCGTGCCTTCGCTCTCGAGCACGCGCTCGGCACGAGCATCGCGCCCGCCGTCGCAGGCGATCTCACTCTCGCGCGCGGGCTCGCTAAGAAAGCAACCACCGTCCGCGCGCGCGTCGCCCGTCCTCGCGCCGCACCGCCTCAGCCTGAGCACCGCGCCGCCGGTGCCGCCGCTCTCGCCGCAGAACCTCTGCTTCGCCTTAAACGCGCCGTCAACATCCAGCGCGCCTGCCACCGCGCGACCGCTATCCGCCGCTGGCGCCTCGCCCGCGCGCATCGTGGTGCGCGACTTCGGCTTCCCCCCCAGCGATCCGCGGCACAGCGGCCTCGGGCCCGATGTGCCGAAGGCGAACTCGGTGCGGCGGCTGAACCGGCGGCTGGGCGCGCGCGTGAGCATGGGGAGCGTGGAGAGCAGCGATGGGGACGAGGAGGAGGAGGTGGATGATGAGGACGAGTGGGGCGCGAGCGGGCTGCTTGGGCGTCTTAGCTGGCTGGGGAAGGCTGCTGCTGTTGCAGGCTCTGCGGACGACGATGACGACGAGGGGGAAGACCGGGAGGGATTCCCGACGCAGAGCGAGCTCGATCGGAACTTCGGGGATGCCGACGAGGAGGAAGAGGAAGAGGAGGAGCCGCTGTACCCCGGGCTGTACCGCGCGGTGTACGCGTTCGAGCCGGAGGGCATCGCGGAGATGCGGCTGGAGGAGGACCAGGTCGTGCGTGTCGTCGGGCGCGGTGGTGGGGTTGGCTGGGCGGTCGTCGTTGATGAGAGCGCGAGTCCGACGCCGGAGGAGCGCGAGGCGGCGGAGCGCACGGGGGTGCCGTGTGCGCCGAAGCATGCGCTCGTGCCTGAGGGATACCTCGAGGCGGTGCGGCTTGATTGGGAAGACGAGGAGGCGCTCGCTGGCGCGCCTGATCCCGCTGAGGGCGGTGCGGCGGAAGGAGGCGGGGCTGATGCGGGTGTGGTTGTAGCTGCGTAGGGTCGGAGGGCTTCTTTCATTCCATTCCATTTTCGTTTATTGTTTTTGTGTTTTGTTCGCTTTTATTACATACATATCGTCTCTTCGCGGCTCTTGGATTTCTCGTCGTTCTCTCTTCTTTTCTTTTTTCGTTTTCTTTTTTTTCTTCGTTTTCATTACATGTGCTCACTGCTCATACATATTCCATATCCATATCCACGCCCGTGCGCCTGTACACAACATTCCCACCACATACACTCACATTTGTCCCCCCCCCATTACGCATGCTGTACTTGTACGTCGTGTCCTGCTGCTGCTGTTGCTGCCCTGCGCCACCTTGCATCGTCCGGACTTGTGGGCCGTCCGTCCTGCATTGACATATTTGTTTTTCTATCGGTCTCTCTACACCGCCAAATGTACGATACGTATAAGTCACGTTCTCGGAAAACATTGAGGGCACAAGACAACGCCCATGAGTAAGACATGGAACCACCTGCCTGTCATGAAAATTTTCAGCTCTTTAGATTAGCTGGTAAGAATATGTATACATGTGATATCTTCGTAGTAGAAAAACCACTCTCAATATTTTATCTCATTTGATTGCCAGGGATAGAATCAGTGCTATTGCAGCTGAAACATTTAGTGTCTATTCAGCTGAATGATATATGCATGCACATGTTATCTATCAAGCAGAAAGTCTGTGTTACAGGTTCTATTTCATTCATCTGACAGGTGGAGAGCCAGCTTTACTGGCGGTGAAATGTCCGATTAAAACTTAGGGTGAACACACTCAAAAAAAAAATGTTTACACATCATATCCACGACATACTTACTCTACTCTAAAGATCTCATCCGACCCATTTTCCAGCTGGATTAATTCTCCTAATCAGCAGATATTCGCACATCGTATTCATGGGATATTGGCGCTGTTCAACGGGTCATGTTTAATTTTCCTGAGAAGGGGGTATGGGTGAAAGCGCCGCGGTTGTCCTGCTCTACTTACTGATGAAAACCATGCTACCGCGTCTGCCTCGTCTCCTCATCCTGTCTGTATTTCTGTCACTGCTCATGTTCGGCGCAGATGCTGCTATTGATCTCCACAATGCGACTGCGGCCCACGTCGGGTGGGGGGAGGGGGAATAACTCTGTGTGTGGTGTGACGACCGCGCCAGCGCGCTTGAAATTCAATTTCGGAGGCAGGGGCTACAAGCAGAGTTAGGCAGACAATGACTGACCTGTTCTCCGCGCACTTTATACATTCTTCAGGAAGATGAGATTACGAGTTGAGCTCCTGTGCAGAAGCTCGGCGCACTGACTGATATGGACGACCAGCACTCCGCCGTCGTGCGCAGTGTTCTTGTAGCTCTATCGGTTGGGCCTTGCCCAATGTCTGATAATTATTGTACATGTACTTTTCAACGCGATGGAAATCCATTGTAAAATTACATTAGCGCTACCAAGAGATCATGTAACGATGTAGCTATCCTTCAAACTTTGAGACACAGCGCCGAGCGTACGAAGCGAGACTTCTCAAGAAGTCAGCTTCAATGAATATATACGTTAGAAATGAGGAATCAATAGCAGAATGAAAAGAACTTACGCGAGCTGGCGCAGATGCTTGTGGAGGGCCAGGGCATGACCGGTGTTGTTTTCGAGGCGAACAAGGTAGATGAATTGCTGTGAAGTGTCAGTCAACTGAACTAAAAGAGGCGTTTCACGTACGTTTCCTGGGCCTCCCCCAAACAGTCCTTGGGCGTTGTAGATCGTTTGAATTCGGCCTACTGTTTCTTGAATGTGACCCTGCCACTGAGGGTCGGCAACAGACACGAGGACAAGCGAATTGATTTGGAACCTGCAGGAAGATAAACAGGATGTTAGTAACAATAGAAGAAGACTCACAGACATTTTGTATGTGAGAGCGGCAGGCTTGAAGTTGAGAG
This sequence comes from Hypholoma fasciculare, assembly GCA_016801325.1. Taxonomy (NCBI): domain Eukaryota; kingdom Fungi; phylum Basidiomycota; class Agaricomycetes; order Agaricales; family Strophariaceae; genus Hypholoma; species Hypholoma fasciculare. The sequence goes on along the minus strand of JAEKIV010000123.1, from coordinate 3,575 downwards.
AAAGCTGAGTGACGATTGAGTGTAGATGGTGGAGGTTGAGGTGAGAGTGGTTAAGAAGTGAGATTATTAATTGTAGGTCAATTTATACTAGCTAAAAACTCTCGCGCCGCCCCCGACGCCGATGATTACACGCCTTGTTTGTGTTCATCCTTCCATGGTACGTCAATTTCTTGCACTACTTTCACTGACTCGTCTGGCGGCGTCACCTCCTCAGCCAGCAATGCCCCAGCGCGTCGCCCTTAGTCCCAGCTGCCGACGATCTCGTACTGCTCGAGAAGGTGTGTTGGGATGCCCTTCACGTCGAACAGTGCGATGCGTCCAGGCAAGAGCCCGGCATTGCGTGGGGCTTCTTGGGCGTTCGGCAAGGCGTCCGGGTGGGCGATGAGGAGCACTTGGGTTTCTTGAAGCTGGTAGATAAGCTCGTTGGTGGTAAAGTCGAGGTTTGCGCGGTGGGGCTCCTCTCGGCGAGGGTGTTGGTGAGTTACATCCACTCTCCTCTCCATCTCCCTCCTCTCAATCCTACTCCTCTCCACCCCCGTCCCAGACATCGCTCCCTTCCACTCGGAACAGACAGGACCCACCGCCCAACAACGGTCCAAGACGTCGCAGAAGACCTCACGCTCGGCACGGCTGTACGGTTAAGGCGCGGTGCAGGCGCACCTCGCTCTCAGTACCGCCGTCTCTAGCGCCTCTTCCCCACCGCGACGGGTGCGCGTCCTCCGGCGTATCGTAGGACTATTCTATCCTGTGCTCCTCGCTCTCTATCGGCTCGCACTCGCCCTCACCCACACTGCGTGCCGCGCCCTTACTCGACACATCCGTCCTGCGGCTGAGTAGTGCGTCACTGATAGCCACTGCCTGCGCGCCCATCTCCCGTGCTGGCCTTCGCACGTCGTCGACCTCCGACGTCTTCGCCGTGAGCCTCACAATATCGCGTGGCAGCGGCTTAGTTACGCAAGATAGCCTGCGCACCGAAGTCTCCACCAGCATCGCCAGCGCACCGGACGCTCTGCAAGCGCTCAACAGTCTAGCAGATACATTGCTCGCGCGCAAGGTTGTGCATGGGCTAGGGCTCCAAGATATCGGTGCCAACGCGCGCGCGCTGTGCGACGATAGGCCACATGTACGCCAGCGCCTTTGTGTGCGACGACTACGAGGTAGCTTATGACTCGATCGGCGATACCTTCACTTCCCCCTTGACCCATTGGAACGAATGCGTGGCTCGTGTATTGATAGCGCTCAGGCGCCCGCATAATCGTCACACCGTCAGAGATATCTTCCAGAGGTTCACACCTATACACCGAAATCCCCAGGCTTGCTCAGAGTCAACTTGTGGATTTATCAGCTGTTCCCGCGTTTTCAGGAGTTACTTTAACGCCTTCCGGTCTCGAAGCGTAGGTTTGAATGACTTGGCCATAGGGCTGAAAGGCTTCTGTGGTGATGGGAAGCACAGGGATCATGGTTATGTTTGATTGAACAGTCGGTTCCGGCATGGGTGCGTCGATAACTTCGTGTGCAGCAGTCGATGACGGCGAAGAGCTAGGCTGGGCTTTGCGGCCAAGAATTCGAATCCGCTTCAGCCCACCATCTGGATGGATAGTGACCTTCATGTACGTGTACGTTTCTCCCTCCACATTATCGAGCTCGAAATGATGCTGCCTATGGGCACCTAACTTAGTTCGTGGTATATTAACTTCCAACGCGAAGCGTCGGGTAATTCAGCATCCTTTACAAGCATAGAGCATGCATTTCACAGCTCTCGAGAAAGTTACCAGGGAAGTGGTTCGTGTCAATCTCCACCTCCTCTAGCACTCCAGGAGCACCTCTGCGGCATAAAATGTGAGTTCAGTCCCTTTTCAGCGGAACGGTGCTTACAGTTGCAGAAAAATCCAATCGTTGTGGCCCTTCGTCCTGCGTTTAGTCTCTCACCCATCGCCCATGTTCATCTCTCGGCCAGGGAGGATGAGGTACGAACCAATCCCGAAATGCTGATCACAAACACGAACCACGCGCCCACCAGCGAAGACATGGGCGAGATCGAACGTTACATCTGCAGGCTGTATTGGAATGACATTGCCATATGTCCTGAAGTAAGCCTAGATCTCTTCCATTTAGTTTGACGTCGTGAACTTGTGAGAATTAATTACAATGCCACCGTCAGGATACATATGGATCTTCACATAATTATAGGGTGTCGTCGCTGGAATTTTGGACAGAAGATAAAAAAAAGTATTCTAGTGTCGTCGTGTGCAGGATCGTGGAGGTCTGGATCGTGTATGGCATACACGGGTACCCCTCAGGCGCCTCGTTCCCTAGAAGCCGCAAGTGAGCAACCCGACCACAATCGAGGAAACCCAATTATACTACACACCATTGAAATTTGCGGTGTCCCCATCGAACCCATGTAGGGATCCCGTCGTGCTGAGCTGGATAATGCACCAGTCGTACGTTGCATTGCGGCGCTGAATCCCTACTTACCGAACCATCACTCTATCCCACCCTCAACAAATGCCCGACATGTCCAAGTCAGTTCTCCGTTTCGCCACTCATCCACCGTCTAATATTCTCTTCTGGATCCCCCAGGAACCAGGATCTCCAGCCCCACCAGCGGTACTATCCCCGAGTGCCATCAACAGCCCCGTCCACATCATGCCACCGCGCCCAGAGCTGCCAGGCAGCAAGACTGGCTGTCTGACGTGTCGCGTCAAAAAGATAAAGGTACGCCGTCCCCGCCTCTCCCGCCACCCGTGTGCTCACCACCCAGCCAGTGCGACGAGACCAAGCCCAACTGTATGCGCTGCAGGCAGGGCTCCCGCGATGTTAATTTTCCCCTTCGTGCCACCGGCTCGTAGCTCACACGCTCCACAGTGCTCATGGCCCGAGGACGTCCCTGCCCGCAAAAAGAGCGCCTCGCGCCGCGACGACGTCGACGGTCGCCTGTCCACGGTCGGCTCCCAGACGCATCCACCCCGCCCGGCTGCGGGCTCACGCCCCCGCGCCGCAGCCACGACATAAACCTGCTCCCCATGCCCTCCCGGGCCCCTAGGTAAAATTTTGTCCACCCCCCGCCGGAGCGTCGGTCCTGAACCTCTCGCGACCTACAGTGAAGGCTTCATCCAGGTGCACTCGATAGGCTCTGACCACGAGTCAAGGAGCCGTCAGCTGTACGTCCCAAAAATATATCTCGACGCACCGACCCTGTATCCAGTGACCGCTCCTACTCGTCGCACTCGCACTCGACCAACAGCTCAAACGTGCTCTCCATGATTCCAGAGTCTTCCTACGGCTTGCGCTACGACACGGGCTACCTCAGCGGCGGGCCCTCCAACCAGTGCTCTCGACAGGGCATGTCTTCTGCTCCCTATAGAAACATGTCGCATCAGCCAGCAAACTCTTGGAACCATCCCTCAAAACCTTTGGACCACTACGTAAGCAGGCGGTCGTTTCTTTTGTGTTCACGCAGTATGTCAATAACGAATCAACCCGTACAGTGCCATAGCCACCACGGCGTCTTGCACGAACGGCCTCTAGTGGGCCACGCATCCCCAACCGACCATTCTCACAATAGATATCAA